>WHVA01000531.1:0-73745 GCA_015179125.1 Gautieria morchelliformis | reverse complement strand
GATTGATCGCCTGCCCTACTAGGAACCCTAGCCCCCCTCCCTCAAAGAGTGGCCCTGCCCAATGGATGTTGACCACATGCGCGGAAAAGGCAACGGAACTGTCACCTGCTTCGGATGCCGACAGCCAGGCCACTATGCCCACGAGTGCCCCCAAGCCTTCGACATCCGGCTTATGACCACAGAGGAGAAACTCAAGCTCCTTCCAGAGTTCCTCGCACTGGCAGACATAAGCAGAGTGCCCACTGTGGAAGGAAGTTCCGAAAGTGTGGAACATGGTGCGCCAGAAGTGGAAGATGCATCGGATTTTGTGATGCACAGTGGGTGAGATGTGTGCCCCTGCTGCCTGTACATAACCGGTTTGCCTGTCTTGAAGTAGAGAATGAGATGCCCCGACTCCCCTCACTTCCTACAGACCCACCAGATAAAGTCACACAAAAGCCGAATCTGACAGCCCGTCCATCCTGCATCCACCCTTGGGAGAGATGCCTCTCGAAGCGCTATGTTGTTGCCGCCACCCCTGGCCCCAAGTCACTGGTCATTAAGGTGGAGATCCAGATGACAGACACAGCGGAAGTCAAATCTAGACCCACCCTTGTCGATTGCAGGGCCACTGGTCAGTTTATGGACCGGGAGACCGACTGACCACACAGAAGTTGCAACATGCAATCCCAGTGTTCAATTTGGATGGAAGCCCAATGAGGCAGGGTCCATCACGGAGCTAGTAGACACAATTCTCCGCTACGATGGACACACGGAACAAACACACTTCCTTCGCAGTCACCAGCCTGGGGAAGCAGGACATCATCCTCGGGTTTACCTGGCTGCAGGAGCACAAACCGGAGATAAACTGGCAGACTCGGAAGGTGCTGATGAGTCGATGCCCAGCCAAGTGTCCCATGTGCCGGTCGGAAGTGTGGAAGGAGTGCCAGGAGCAGTGGAAGACCGAACGGCTCATACAGCCATGTCGTTCTGGCGCCCATTCTCAAGATTGGTTTGTAGGCATTATATTGTGTATTAGTGAACACAGCAAATGCCCGAATAGCTTGTGTGAATAAGTATACCATTCGGCGAATATGTGAACCAATGAATGTTCACAAGATAAGAGGGTTGCCCGAATGGGGCTCGCCCTATCTACAGTTGTAGCGAAATGGCCCGTGGCACTTGACGATGTAACGTGCAAGGTGTCACGGAAGGGCTGTCTAAGTAGCGACAATCCCTTCGCCGGTGAAGGTGCTCCTTCAGAGCCCTTCACCAACAGCACAGAAAATAGTTCGAAGGCTAAGGTAACGAAGATGAAGTATGAGAACTCACCAGTGATGCCTAAGTCCTCTGCTGGTTGAAGATAGAAATCTCCAAGAGAAGGCTTAAGACTATGATCACAGCGAGGTCAAGTTTTGCACAAGATGGACGACGTATGATAATTGAACTGGAGAATATACATGCAAATGTAAACTACTTATATTGAATGCTGTAAGTATCAGCGAATAGGAAAGAGGCCGTCGTGAGTCAGGGTCGGATAGGGGTGCGCAGTCATGATACTAAGTAGATGGAATAAACATACAATAGAGTGAGGGAAGAGTGCGAACATGAAACGACGGAGAGTAAAGGTGGCGAAGGCACCAAAGACCGCATACATGCTACCCTGCACGGACTCTTTGTCTACTGGGTTGATCCCGCACAACCTATGGAAGGGACGTCCTGCGAACACACTTTGGCCATACGAACACCCAAAGGGTTGGATTAAGAAGATGATGGGGTTAATGATGAACCATCATGCCGGTGAGAATGGTATCGAAATACTCGATGGCGTGCATCTGGGCGAAATGCGTGAGCAGGAATAGGGTCCGGAGAATGGGCGAACAGCGGAGTAGAGTGGGCGTAGAGGGGAGAGTGGTCGTGGGGTGCGGACGAACTCTGGGAGATGCTAGGGAGTGACGAGGGGGAACATGGAGAGCAGTAGGGTAGTGTAAGGGCAACCCTGGCTAGTCGTGGAGATCACACTACCACACAACTGACAAGGGGAAATCCAAAGTATGTATAAATGAACAGAGCATACAAGAGAGGGGGTTCTCACCTGACAAGGGGAAATCCAAAGAGAAAAGTCTAAGGACCCCCAATGTCAGCGAGCCCGTATTATACTACGCTGCGCAGCCAGGGACAACTCTTGGCACCCGCCATCAACCCTGCATCCCCCTGACCCTTGATCGACCCTTGATGCCACCTATTATGCGAGTCGCTTGATTTCCGACACTGTTCCGGGGCGGAAGTCGGAAATTGGAGTGGAACTGGCAAGGCGAACGGAACTGGTGGAAGTTCTCCCAGAAGCGGAATTGTTCCCGAAAGCGGATGCGGAGATGGAATCGGAACTGGGTGCGGTGTCGGAACTGGGAATGGAACAGGGTGTCCGGACATCAAATGGAAAACAGGGTGTCCCCTGACATCACCCCCCCTCTAGCGTGCTGCGTCCTCGAAGCACGGGACACGAGGGATTGAAATGCCAACGAGCGGATCCGGCGAGGGGCACCTGGATGTGTCCTATAGAACTCCCCGAGTTTGTCCGGGCGGAAACATCTTGCTCCGGGACCCACGAATTCTCCTCGTACCCATACCCTTCCCATTTCACGAGGAATTGGAGTCGTCCTCGCACAAACCGGCTGTCCAGGATCCGTTCCACCACGTAGTGCTCCTCCCCATCTACAATTCTCTGGCAGAGGTGGCGGATGAGCCTTCCGACCTGGAATTGGGTCCTCAAGCATAGGGAGTAACTTCACCACGTTGAGACGGGGTGGAGGCGGGACATGGACATCGGAAGTCGGCAGGCGGTATGCATTCCGTCCAACCCTCCGCGTCACTGTGAAGGGCCCAAGGTAGCGGTGGGCAAGCTTCTGCGAAGGGCGTGTGGTGCGGATGTCACTTGCATCTAGATACACCTTGTCTCCAACTTGGTACTCTGGGGCAGGAACCCGGCGTTGGTTGTAGTACCTTGCCATGTCATCCTTGGCCTTTGCAAGGGCCGACTTGGCTTCCGAAAGGGTGGAGTCCATGCGGTCTCGGAACTCATTGACCGTCTCGAGTCGGGAGTCAGCCTGGCGTGGTTCGAAGCCCATCCGCGGGTGTCGTCCGGAGTCAAGCATGAAGGGAGTCTGTTGGTGGCGGAATGGACATGGTTGTTGTATTGGAATTCCGCCAGCGGAAGTAATTCATCCCAGTCATCCTGCCTCTCATTGACAAAGAGGCGGAGATATTGCTCCAACTCCTGATTGACCCGTTCCGTCTGTCCGTCACCCTGCGGATGGTACGCGTGGTGGTAGCCAGCTTTATGCCGAGCAGGCGGTAGAGCTCCCGAGTCAGTTCCGCGACAAACTGCGGACCTCGGTCGGAAACAACTTGCTTCGGGAGCCCATGCAACTTCCAGACATGTGCAAGGAACAGGCGGGCCGCTCCGAGGGCTGTGATCGTCGTGTGCGTCGGAATGAAGTGGGACACCTTGCTCACCGAATCCACGACGTTCATGATCGCGTCGTAGCCATGAGACTCTGGGAGTTCAACGATGAAGTCGACACTGATGGTGTCCCAGCGGGATTCGGGAATCGGGAGCGGAACAAGTTCTCCGACGGGCGGATGTCGTTGCGCTTTGGTTCGGAGACAAAGGTCACACGTCTTCACGTACTGTCCGATGTAGCGGGACATCTGAGGCCACCAGTAATTCCGAGCCACTAACTCCAGCGTCTTCCACCTGCCAGCATGCCCAGCGACCCGTGTGTCATGGTGCTGGGACACGATGCGACGGCGGAGGTCCGCCCCACCGGAACATAGACCTTGCCTCTGAAGTGGAGCAGTCCATCACGTTCCGACCATTCCGCTGCCCGTACAGACCGTGAGTGCCCTTTCCGGAGTTCCTCCACTGCCTTCACCACCGACTCCTCCTTCTCTCCATTCCGGTACTGCCTCCGGATATCCCGGAGCATTTCCGCTTCCGCCCAACTGCAGTTACTCCTTCTAGGGCACGGATTGCAAAGAGACTTGGGCGGAGCAGTGTCATATCCGCGTTGTCTCCACTTCCGCTTCCTGATCCGCGCGGCGGGATAGGGCATCGGGCTTGCCCATGGTGCGGCCGGGGCGGTGGTGGAGCATGAAGTCAACCGGGACAGGTGTAGGGACCACCGTGCTTGTCGTCGGTTAGCTTCTTAGACGTGCGGAAATACTCGAGGTTCTTGTGGTCTGTCCAGATCTCAAAAGGGCATAGAGCACCCTCGAGGAAGTGTCGCCACTCCTCCAGCGCTCGGATGATTGCCAGCATCTCCTTGTCATGGATCTCATAGTTCCGCTCGACCGGACTAAGGCTCTTAGAGAAGAAGGCAATCGGATGCCACCCCCCACCATCTTCCGATGACTGCTGTGACAAGACCGCTCCGGTAGCTGCGTCGGAAGAATCCGCCTCGACTCGATAAGGGCGAGAGTCGTCGGGAAAGATCAGGACCGGGCGGAAGTGATCAGCTCCTGAGTTTGTCAAAGGAAGTCTGTTCCGGCTCTCCCCACCGCCATCCAACCTCCTTCTTGGTGAGGTCGAAGAGGGCACGGGCGTGGCAGGAGAAGTCCTTGATGAACCGCCGGTAGAATTGACAAACCCAATGAAGGACTGGACCTCCTTCTTGTTTCGCGGCACGGGCCAATCCGATACACCGGAAACTTTGACTGGGTCCATTTCCACCTTTCCTTCCGACACAATCACCCCAAGATACTCTATCCGCGTCGCTCAAATTCGCACTTTTCCGGCTTGAGACACAGGTTGTACTCCCGGAGCGTTCCAGCACTCTCCGCACGACTTCCCGATGTTCGGACATTGTTTTCGTGAAATGAGGATGTCATCGAGGTAGACGCAGACAACCCCTTCTGCTATCATGTCACGGAAAATGTCATTCATCATCGTCTGGAACGTGGCGGACTGTTGGTGAGGCCAAAGAACATGACCTGTGGCTCAAAGAGTCCTCGATTGGTGCGGAATGCGGCCTTCCACTCGTCTCCCTCCCGGATCCGGACATTGTTGAAGCCCCAGCGGACATCCAGCTTAGTGAAGTACCTTGCCCGCGGAGTTGTGTGATCAGTTCGGAAATGAGTGGAATGGGGTACCGGTTCTTGATCGTGATCGCATTCAAGGCCCGGTAGTCCTGCACAAGTCTGAGCGAGCCATCCTTCTTCTTCATGAAGAACACCGGAGACGCCATGGGTGACTTGGAGGGGCGGATCCTCCCTGTACGGAGGTTTTCCGCAAGGAATGCATCGAGCTCTACCTGCTCCTTGGGTGACAGCGGGTAGACCTTGCAGTTGGTGGGCTTTGACCCAGGCTCCAACTCGATGGCGTGGTCCCACAGCTTCCGTGGAGGCAGGGTATCAAACGACTCCTTGGAAAAGACGTCCTCGAACTCTCGCAGGTACTCCGGAATTTCCGCCTCTACTCTATCATGCCTCTTGGAGGCTTCAGCAAGGCGTTGCGAAATATTTCCGGTGGCGCGGATGTGTTCCGCTTCCGGCGGAAGGTTTACGTACAGCAAGCGCTCCCCTTCCGCCAGAATGTCTTCCGGGCCGAGTCGGATGACTCGGAATCGAATAGGAAGTGGGATCCGGTTCAAATTCCGCTTCCGAGTCTTCTTCTGCAAGCAGTGGATGGGGGCCAGAACGACATGTCTGTATGAGCCGTTCGGTCTTCCGCTGCTCCTGGCGCTCCTTCCGCACTTCCGACCTGCACATGTGACACTTGGCTGGACATCGACTCATCAGTACCTTCCGAGTCTGCCAATTGATCTCCGGGTTGTGCTCCTGAAGCCAGGTAAACCCGAGGATGATGTCCTGCTTCCCCAGGCTGGTGACTGCAAAGGAAGTGCGTTCTGAGTGTCCATCGTAGCGGAGAATTGTGTCTACTATCTCCGTGATGGACCCTGCCTCATTGGGGCTTCCATCCACATTGAACACCGGGATTGCACGTTGCAACTTCCGCGTGGTCAGTCGGTTCCGTTCCACATAGTCCCGGTCCATAAACTGACCAGTGGCCCTGCAATCGACAAGGGCGGGTCCGGATTTGACTTCCGCCGTATCTGTCGTCTGGATCTCCACCTTAATGACTAGTGACTTGGGGCCAAGGGTGGCAGCAACAACATAGCGCTTCGGAAGGCGTCTCTCCCAAGGGCGGATTCGGGATGGATTGGGTGTCAGATTTGGTTTTTGTGTGACTTTATCCGGTGGGTCTGTACGAAGTGAGGGGAGTGGGGGCTTTTCATTCTCTACTTCAAGACAGGCAAACCGGTTATGTACAGGCAGCAGGGGCACACATCTCACCCGCTGCGTGTCACAAAATCCGACGCATCTTCCGCTTCCGGTAGACCATGTTCCGCATTTTCGGAAAGTTCTTCCGCAGTGGGCACTCCGTTTATGTCTGCAAGTGCGAGGAACTCTGGAAGGATCTCGAGTTTCTCCTCTGTGGTCATAAGCCGGATATCAAAGGCTTGGGGGCACTCGCGAGCATAGTGGCCTGGTTGTCGGCAGCGGAAGCAGGTGATAGTTCCGTGGCCCTTTCCGCGCATGCGGTCAACATCCATCGGGGCAGGGCCACTCTTCGAGGGAGGAGGGCTATGGTTCCTAATAGGAGCAGGCGGAGCAAACATCGGAAATAATTTCCGTGTGGGAATGAATGCGCTTCCGGGTTTTGGCACAGGTGGAGTAGGACGAGCGGAACTGCGTGTCGTGTTCCGACTCGTCTCCACGAAGGCCTCATTTGCCTCCCTGTTCCGAGAAACCTTCTGCGCAGCTTGGTACCACCCTTCCGGGTCATCAAAATCCGGAGCTCCATCCCCAAGCAGCGCAACTTGGTTCTGGAGCGTCGGATCAAGTCCTCGTCGGAATTTGATGACGATCGTCTTGTCGTCGTCATATTCCGCAAGGTCGATGAGCTCCTGGAAGCAATCGATGTAGTCATCGACCGGATCTTTGGCCTGGTACCAGCTCGTCCCCTCGAGCTTTGTAAGGGCTGTGAGCTGCTCGTTTTTCGGGCAGAACTGGTCGGAAAATGTTTTCTCGAACGCGTCCCAGTCCCGGAAGTAGTTCCCCTTGCCCTTTGCTTCATGTCGGATCACCTTGTTTGCAAAACGGGCTGCGCGGTCCGATTTGAAAAAGGACAATGTCCAGTGAATCCGAGCCTGGTCGTTCGGAAAGAGGTCTCCGACAATTGCGAAGTAGATGCTGCATGTGTTGAAGAATGCGCGTCCCTTCTCCCGATCTCCGTCAAAGTCCGCCGGAGTTGCGGGTTTGACCTTTGCTAACTTCGCGGACATCCTCTTTTCCGCTAGTTCCGCTTTTCCGAAATCCGGATCATCCAGCATTTCATTTCCACCACTTTGTGGAATATCTAACTTAGCCAAAATCGCTTGTAAGGCTGTTTCAATCGCGTCGGTCTTCATCCGGTTCCGCGTCAATTCCTCCTCCATATTCCGAAGACGATCGTCCGGCTCCATGTCGGAAGGAGAAGTGTGGGACGGGATTTCCGGGGTTGGGAGCTCGACGTAAGAAGAAGGGCTGTCGTACGCCGTGTGTGCGGAAGAGGTTGCGATCTCCGAGTCGCTGTCTCCGATTCCGAACGCACCTATGGCGGCTGCAACGCGCAGTATGACCGCCGGTCCTCTAGGGGAGAGACTTTTCTGCTGTAAGGGCAACCCTGGCTAGTCGTGGAGATCACACTACCACACAACTGACAAGGGGAAATCCAAAGTATGTATAATTTAACAGAGCATACAAGAGAGGGGGTTCTCACCTGACAAGGGGAAATCCAAAGAGAAAAGTCTAAGGACCCCCAATGTCAGCGAGCCCGTATTATACTACGCTGCACAGCCAGGGACAACACTTGGCACCCGCCATCAACCCTGCATCCCCCTGACCCTTGATCGACCCTTGATGCCACCTATTATGCGAGTTGCTTGATTTCCGACACTGTTCCGGGGCGGAAGTCGGAAATTGGAGTGGAACTGGCAAGGCGAACGGAACTGGTGGAAGTTCTCCCAGAAGCGGAATCGTTCCCGAAAGCGGATGCGGAGATGGAATCGGAACCGGAAGCGGAGTCGGAAATGGAGTCGGAACTGGGTGTGGTGTCGGAACTGGAAATGGAAAACAGGGTGTCCCCTGACAAAAACTAGGGTGTATATTCAATCAATCCTATTGGACAATGAGCCTCCAAGCTCAGTGCTGCAACCCCTGAAATAGGACCCTTGATGTCATAGGGCTGTGCAGGGCTATGCAAGGCTGTGCAGGGCTATGCAAGGCTATGCAAGGCTGTGTAAGGCTATGCTGGGCAGTGCGAATCAGGGAAGGTGATTGGCTAGCTATTCTTAATTTCCTTGCACAAACACACCACTATAGTTACAAGGGTGTGTTTTAGCTGTACAAATATTTACTTATGACATCACTCGCCTAATAGATAGAAGCTCCTCATTTTACATAATCCTGTGTAATTTACAATATAAAAGGAGGCCATTCTGACCAGGAGAATCATCCAATCTAGTCTAGCTTCTTCTATCCATCCAAGCCTGTGCAAACTTGCGCAGCTACTAATCCCAGCTAAGGGGTTAGTAATCCAAAGTCTGTGCGACTGGCACAGCTGCTAACTCGAGCAAGTGTTAGTAAATCATCCAATCTAGCAATCTACTGCTTCTATCCTACACGTGACTCATGTGACTTGCATCTTACTAAGCTGCTAACCCCAGCTAGGGTTATTCACTTACTTTAGTGTCTAATTCCTTGTTAAGTAGATACTTTTCTGCTTAGCCACCTAGACTAATCCTCTGGGTGTAATTCTACAGAGTGAGTCTGTCAATTGATAGTCTTGCCATTCGCACTCCAATACCCGAGAGAGTTGATCAGTTGATTTTCCTGGTTAATATCTTTCACAAGTCAATTCCTGTTACTTGTAAAAGCCGCTTTAGATTCTATTCTTTGCCTCTCGTTTTATTGCTGTGCGCTGGTAGATTATCAGGGCAGTCCATTTATAAACTCGCCTGCTAAGTACATTCCTTTATATTTTGGAATACACTTGGACCCCGATAGTGTCCTTGAACCTACAGTTTTAGTTTATTGTTCAGTGCTGCTAAGAAACGCATTGCCTTCCATCTGTATTAACTTGGACTAGTTTTTACGCGGATTGCAACCAAGGTACAAATATTAAATTATTTCTGGAGTTGTGCTGCAGCATTGTTTAATATTCTTTGAGTCTCGTAAATGACATGTTCTGATAGATTGAAGTGTTAGCAATAACACCAAAGTATTGAAGGGTTCCAAAACAAGACTGGAACTCTTTGATGAAATACATTCGACCCCTACTATTCTGGTCGAAACTGCAAGTGGTGAGGCCTTCGAGGCTAGTCAAAAGGGGACAATTCGCATCACACTTCAAAGTGATGAGTCTATGAACCTACCACCCTCGGAGTTAACATTGCAAAATGTCATTTTTGTCCCAAAACTCAATGCCAATCTACTTTCTGTTGGGAGGATGACAACAGCAAATGTAGATGTGGTTTTCAGTCGAGGGGACACTTCACTGCTCTATAATGGGGAAATTGTTGCAAAAGGAACAAAAATCAACAATTTATTTGCATATATGGCAACATCAGTTCAACACCCTGTAGAGACTGTGGAATATTCTGGTGAACCAAGTGAGCTTACACTTTGGCATCATAGGCTTGCACATGCTGCACCATCAACACTGGAGACGATGTCGAGGTTGCAAACAGTTGATGGACTCCCTGATGTGGAGGCGGACCAGTACATGAGCCAATGCTCAAATTGTCCCTTTGGCAAGCAGACACGCGCACCTTTCAAAGAGTACAGAAGAATTACCAGAGGAAATTGGAGATATCATTTCCTCTGACCTTTGTGGTCCATTCGACGTCTCCATCAATGGCTTTCGATATTTTGTGACCTGGATCGATCACAAGACTCGCTATGTCAGTATTGATTTTCTGAAGAACAAAGAGTGTGCCACTGTCACAAATTCATTCAAGGCGTATATTATGTGGTTGAAGAAGCAGAAAGGAGAGGATGTGAGGAGAGTGAGGACAGATAATGGAGGAGAATATATGGGGAAGGAATTTCAAAAGTTATGCAAAGACCTTGGGATCGCTCATCAAACCACTTCTCCCTACACTCCAGAGCATAATGCCATTGCTGAAAGATACAACAGGACCCTTCAAGAAGGAGCATTAACCATTCAGCATGATGCAGGACTTTCGAATCGATTTTGGGTCTCTGGAGTGCACACAGTCAATTTTGTCAAAAATCGAATTCTGCATCACAGGATCAACAAATCACCTTATGAGGCCTTTTGGCTAGTAAAACCAAAGGTGAATTGGCTTCGCACTTATGGCTCTAAGTGCTGGGCCTTGATTCCTAAAGCAACAAGGAGAAAAGGAGATTACAAGTCAGTGGAAGGAATATTTGTTGGATATTTTGACAATTCCAAGGCTTACAAGGTCTGTGTTCCACGCACGCACACATTGCTGAAGTCCAGAGATGTCGTCTTTGATGAACTGAATCACATAGAACGAGTCTCTATTCATGGAACCGATGCAGACGACACACCTACACTCTGGCAACGTGAAGCCAGACTTCCTGTTATTTTCCAACCTGAGGAGCTGAGGCCTGTACAGGAATGGCAGTATGATGAAGAATTACCATTCGTTGACAGGACTGATACCACTGGAATATTACAGCAAGTCGAAGAGGAGGAGAAGAAGAAGATAGAGCATGAGGAAGAGATCGAAGGAGTGGAGCTGAGGACAGAGGAAGAAGACAGAGAGGCAGAAGAGGAAGAAATCGAAGAAGAAATTGCTCCAAAGGGTTTTTCCAAAGGTCCATGGATGGATCCATCAAATGTGGAGTATGGAAGAGGAAGGAGACATGCAGCATTGATGAGAGAGATGATTGCGATGGCACATGGGAGGCAAGAATTCGAGGAGGTGGAGGCAGCCTTCGTGACTCTTGCAGAGGATGAACCGAGCAGCTACAAGGAGGCTATGAGCTCGGAAAATGCGCCACAGTGGAAGAAATCGTGCGAGGTGGAATATGACACACTTACAGGTTATACCTGGACCCTGGTCGAATGCCCTCCAAATACGAATGTTATAGGATGCTGTTGTGTTTTCAGAATTAAACGGGACAACATAGGCGACATAAACAATTTCAAATCAAGACTAGTGGCACAAGGCTTTTCACAAGTTCCAGGCATCGATTATCAAGAAACATACTCCCCTACCATCAGATTAACCTCAATTCGACTCATTCTTGCATTAGCTTGCAAGTACAGCCTCGAACTGCACCATGTGGATGTAAAGGGCGCATATCTCAATGGAAAACTTGAGGACACTGTGTATATGCACCAACCGGAGGGTTTTATCAAACCAGGAGAGGAATATCTTGTCTGCAAGTTAAACAAAGGGATATATGGATTGAAGCAATCAGGACGAGTGTGGCACAATACTTTGAGGAAGGAATTAGAGAAAATGGGGTTCAAGGCAGGAGAGGCAGATCAAACAATGTTTTTCAGGTTTGGAGACAAAGGAGAGGTGGCTGTAGTGGGCTGGTATGTGGATGATGGATTAATGGCTGCGAATTCCAAGGAAACAATGGAGAGAATGATTAGAGATGTGAGGGGGAGCTTTGACATCCAAGATCTAGGTGAACCAAGCCGGCTTTTGGGAATTCGAATCATCAGGAATCAAGAACTGGGTAACATCCATATTTCCCAACCATCCTTTATCAACTCTATTTCAAAACGATTCGATATTACAGCTGGACGTGCAGTGAACTCACCAATGGACCCAAACATCGAACTCAGAGTCTCCACCAATCCAATGATATTATGGATATATCCTATTCGTCATTGATTGGAAGTCTCAACTACTGCGCAGTGGCCACTCGACCCAACATATCCTATGCAGTCAACAGATGTGCACAATTTGCATCCAAACCCAACATCACTCACTGGGAAGCTGCCAAACGAATTCTACACTACTTAATCAACACAAAAGAATTTGGCATCACATTCTCAAGTCATGGTGATGGCACAAAGGGATATGCTCATGGGCTTGCGGGATTCACAGATGCAGACTTCGCAGGAGACAAGGATGATAGGAAGTCTACCACAGGATGGGTTTTTATGTTCAATGGTGGCCCTATCTCTTGGGCATCAAAGAAACAAAATCTTGTGAGCCGATCATCAATGGAATCAGAACTTGTTGCAGGATCCTTTGCATCAGCAGAAGGAATATGGCTTATAAGAATGGGACAAGGTTTTCAGCATAACCTCGCTCCCATCACCATATTTACCGACAACCAATCCTCCATCGCATTTTCCCAAGATAACATCAACAACAGTCGCACGAAACATATTGATGTTCACTTCCATTACACAAAGGAACAAATCACTAATGGGAACATCAAGATATGTTACACTCCTGCGATGGACAATCCTGCAGACATTCTCACAAAGCCATTATCTCCACGCAAACATCTCCATATCCTAGAATTTCTAGGAATACATCGAGTTTGAGGGGGAGTGTTATTTGAGGAGGAAGAAAATACTTCAGTCAGGACAATCTATTCTGTTATCAATCATTCTCACTTTTCACCATATTTCTTATCATTCTGAGACCCATTCCGAGCCGAGAATCATTTCGAGTCGAGTCGAGTCGAGGCGCATATATGCGTATCATTTTCCACATATTATCGAGTCGAGCCCTTGTCCTACATGTCTGACATCATGCC
Organism: Gautieria morchelliformis; assembly: GCA_015179125.1. Classification (NCBI taxonomy): domain Eukaryota; kingdom Fungi; phylum Basidiomycota; class Agaricomycetes; order Gomphales; family Gomphaceae; genus Gautieria; species Gautieria morchelliformis. The sequence continues at coordinate 60,944 of WHVA01000531.1, read as the reverse complement.
TAGCATCATACTTGACATCATCTTGACCCTAGCTCCTAGCCCCATTATCATTATTTTTCACATGACTATCTACTCCTATTGTATATTGTTTAAATACTTGGACTCTAGATACGAATAAACAAGCGACTTAACAATCTTTTTCCCTAGAGCTTCGAGTTATAAGCTTCTTTGGACTATTATTGTTTCCTCCTCACTTCGTACACTAAGAACACTGCTTATTCCTTGCTCTAGAACACTGCTTTTATCCTTCACCAGAACATTGCTTAAATCTCTGTTACACTATTGCTCATTCAACCTCAACCTCTTAATCTGATTTATAGTAAAACCCACTAAACGGAATGATTGGATAGGACACACATCGGGGGCTAAGCATGGAGTGGAATAGGCGGTGCAGATTAAGAGAACTTCCACTTGTTCCCGCAGTTGGTACAGCTGTCAGACACACATGAGATTATTCTGATGTGAGGACAATGGCAGTGAAAAAATACATACGTAACAAAAGTCTAAAAAATCAGGGCAAATGTCAGGAGTACCCCAGAGCGAGCGGTTACTAACTCACAGTCATCGGCTCATCGGCGCTGCAGGTCTGTCGCTGGAAGTAACGAGTCTTACGCTGAAGTGGTGAAGCTCGGTAAGACAGCGCTCCTCAAATGACGGCAATACTAACCTGTCTGCAACGTCCACATTGAAATGCATCCGTTTCCGCTTCCATTTCTTCCGAGCCCAAAGAGGGAGGTTCCTCGAGGGCCTGTTGGCTTGGAGCCAGTGGCTAGCTACTTCGCGCACAACAGACTGTTCTACTGCCTGGTCTGCCATTTTCTTTCCCCGGTTTCACTTTCATCTCTTCGTTCAAGATTCCCTATGACCATTCTGTTGGGTGAATTTATGCTCCTGCACCAAAATCAAGCATAATATATCCAATTTGTTGTGTGGCTTCTCAATTTCTTCTCACATTGTTCTTGTATCATGCATCCATTTCTCTGGTTATTTTCGAAATTTTCCACTCACTCCTTATCTCTCCATTTCATTTTGTTATTCCTACTTTCACAAGCGGCTGCACCCAGCGGAGTCTGAAATGACTTCGACGCGTGAGCTCTTGGGCGCTAAAGGGCCGGGTAGTAGTATATGCGCAGTGGAACATATTTCCCCCTCTCTCAGTGACCACTAAATTCACTGAGAGAGGCAAGTAAATTAGTCTAGTATTCTTTCGATTTATTAACCTAGAAATCCTCTGTAGTGAATTGTTTTCTAGGTAGTGTATAATATATTTAGAGTGACCACTAAATTCACTGAGAGAGTGAATTGTTTTCTAGTCTATTCTTTTGAGCACCAAGTCCATACCTACTGCCTGTAATTCCTGTCCTCTACACATTCCCCCTGATTCGAGCTCTTCGGCTCTCTCCCACATCTCACAGCTCGGGGCGTTACGCACTTCCCAACCCCCCTCCCTTCCCGATCCCAGTCACCCGTGTAACAGTTGCCATCCCACTATCCGCGTCTGTAAGCGTTGTGCTCTGCCTCCATACGCCTGGCAGATGGTGCGCAGCCAGCAAAACAGTCAAGCAATGCTGGGTCATGCTCAGATGAGCAGTGAAGCACTAAAAAGTGACTCCCCGCCGCCGCTTTCCCTGAAGTGTTTGGCAAGATATTTATGTTTTCTATTGATTGGATTTGATTATCATGTTATTCTCTGGCGTATGCGCCCTCTGTTACTCTTTTGACTGTTGCATCCTCTAGCAACTACCTTGAATAGAAGCTGGCTGCTTCCTCTAAGACCCTAACGGTGGGCCAGAGCATGCATAAGTCACGAAACCATGATTGACAATGCAACCCGAAAGCTGCCACTGTCCAGGTATGTGCGGCGACACAAATATATAAGAACATGAGACTAAACTGATAGAATACGCCGTGGCCGTAACAAATGGCCAAAGCAAATTGAAAAGAAAAACTATAGGGGCAAACACTCATCGGTACTCTTCGTTTCTTGCCTAATCTCCAATGCGCTATCACGGGAGCTCGCATTCTCATGATCGACAACCTCTCCGTACGCATTGGATTCCCTTGGGGTGACTGGAGACTTTCTGCGATGGCACATCGAAGTAGCGAGAATGGGGTTGAACCATCTCCAAAACATCAAGGCGTCAAGAAATTCCTGAGACAGCAGCTCCAGCTATGGAATTACCACAACAACAATGCTCACCTTGCTCGTGCCAAAGATAAGAAAGGCAACGAGAGGGGCTATGACAGTTGGAGCTCGTGAGTACTAGTGTGGTCACTATAGCATGATGACAGCCAAAACTTACTTCCGACTTGCAACATGTCGGCCCACACAGGGATGAAAGAGGCTATGACGTTTGGAACTCGTGAGTACTAGAACGGTCGCTATAGCATGATGGGGGCCACAACGCACTTAGGGATTCAAGGATGCCCTCAGAGATAACTCTTTCCATTTGATTAGTGCCACCAGTAAGGACATAGATTCTCTGAGCGTTAAGCATGGTTGCCATATAGGCTCTTTCACGGTGGCAAGTCCATATGTAGCCGAGCGGATACCCATGCAAATGATCAGACGCAGGACACAGAGACCGCATATGGAGAAAGGGAACATACACAGTGACCACAATGTGATACGCGGAAAAGATGACGACACGAAAGACAACAGAGAGTGGTACTCCAAGTGCCTTCCCTCCAGTCCGTTGAAAAACTCGCCAACGACGGTACAGAATGTGGATTATGCATGCTTTGAAACAGATTAGGGAGGAAACACAGTGAGGGTCAACATACCATCAAATATGAGAGTGACAATCAAGATGGAGACCAATACAGTGTACTGAGAGATAAGGCTGTGGAGGTCATGGTCGGTTTGCAAAGCCTAGATGAAGGCATGGAAAGTGCTCACAAGGTGTTATTATTAAATAACATACAATAGAAACTTTGCTGGGAGGCCATTAATCTTCCAGGTTGAAACTGAAACTAGATTCAAAATCAGAGGAGGCTTAGCTGTAGAAGCAATGAGGTCTGACGAAGTCAACGCGAGCGCCGAGAGCAGGCAACGAGAACGCCAGTAGAGCCCCGTAAGGCGCTGATAGAAGCTGGGTAGTGAAGAAAGCTGTCATAAATACCAATGACAGGTGATGACAAATGAGATCTACCGTAGCTCTCGTCCATCGAATTTGTCTGGGACTACGAGGCCCATGAATAGCAGCTCTGAAATCAAACCAAAGCTATGTGTGTCTGAATTGTGTACTCGTCATGGCGATAGAAGAACATAGCTACCTGAACAATCAATGCACACATGGCTGTATCTGTCATCGCCTGGGCTCCGGAGACAAGTGCTCCCTGGTTCAAGCACTCCTGAACGGAGTCAATGAATGGAAGGGTGGCCTCAAAATATTGACTTGCTGGTCCCAAACGGTATAGTCTGCCATATCCCGTAGTGATGTTATGAGACCCGAAATACGAAAAGAATTTGGCTCACCCGACAGAGAAAGTTACGCTGGAAAATATCCACGTGAAGCAAAAGTTAAGAAATGTCAGATCCCGTTGCGCCGTTTTCGAAAAGATAGAGAAAAGGAGAAGGATGGGAAGTCCAATGTGACCGCCGATTATCTGTAGCGCACGGTATATCGCCTGCTGTTGCCTCAGCTCTGCAAAAGATCCGGACTAAGCAGATGAAGAGGGCAGCAAGGAAATTAATGAGATTCACACACGTTCATCTGGTCGATTCATACTGTCCAGGATAGCCAAGGCATTCGGTGAGAGCAGAAGTTGCACATTGTCAACACTGTGTCCGTCAAAATGGCACAAGGCTGTTTGGACTAGTACAGCAAAACGTCAGATGCTTCTGCAGGGGTAAAGCCAACTGACAAGGTTACAGTTTATTTCATACTGTGTCAATGCCTCGATGTCAGATTCAGCAGAAACCCCGCACAGGCCCATACTCGCAATCCTCTGGATTCCATTGTTTGAGCAGCAGCCACGGACAAAGCATGGTGGTCCTGTATCCGGCAGACACTTCGCCAGTGTTAGCTCCTATTTTCAGTCGAACTTCCATAGTGACTGAACAGTTCACCTGTATCTCCATTGTGCCGTTGGCAAGAGGGACCGACAATGGAAGGGTGGGAGGAGGGGCCGGCAATGTCATGTCAAATGCATTGACTGAACGCAGACATAAGTTCTCCGCGCAAGCCCTGGAAATATTACGCTTACAGCTTGAACATGTCGCAGCAGAGACAAAGAGTAGACTGAGAGCAATCCCGAGCATTGTCGCGAGTACAGAGAAAAATTTCTAACAGAATCTGTGAACGAACCTCAAGTCCATCAAGTTTACCCCGCGGGCCGCGGCCAGGGCAGGCGAGGCTGAGGCGGAACTGAGGGTCTATGTACAGTAGTACATCATTGTGCTCGCGATACCAACGGACCGATCCACATCTATACTTAGTAAGCCGTACGCGGAGTCCGCCGCCGGTGCCACCTCCCTGGATATGGGCGATTATCACGGGGGCTTATTCCTGGAGCGCTGGTGTCGTATCGATATTGTCCTGTCGACGTTGTTGGAGCATTGCGAGTGCTAGAAGCTACTAGAAGATTAGTAAGCTTGGTCACAGGATACTTAAGTCGAGTCACCATAGTTAGATTCCTTACGCTTTGACAGAGCTCAGACAAACGCGATTATTGTCAACTCTCGAGGTCCGCACTGAAAACCTAACACAAACGCGTCATGGGTGGCTCCCGTTAACCACAGCTGAACTGCGGACAAGAGAGACCTCGAATCGAGGCGACTCAACGTACAAAGACCCGCGGGCAGTTCCGGGCATCGAACAAAAGTCCTCACCTTTTCGAGGCACCACCAATCACAACTATCGCCAGTATGGCAATCGACGACAGCTGCAGTAGAGACGGATGCGGAAGTACGGCGCGCAGGAAACCCCAGCGAATGCCTGAGGTAGCGGCCAACCGCAGTCTCATTGTGAGCCAGAGGGACGGAAGGGCCCTACTGGAGGGAACGCTGAGCCGGGTGATGAGCAGGATGGGCGAGGGAATGTTGGTGATGGGGTGACGAATTGGACGAAGAAGAAAACCAAATACTACTTCGAGGCGTATCACAGGATGACTACGACTGCCGACCGACTTTCTCAGGAGCGCAAAAACTCACACAACTACTTGGATTGTTTGCACCTCAATGCTACGGAATGGATTCAGATGGAACTCGTGGATTCATAGAGCTTGAGGGGGTGCATCGTATATTGCGAGCTTCTAGGCTCGAGGGGGTGTGTTGGAGCATTGCGAGTGCTAGAAGCTACTAGAACATTAGTAAGCTTGGTCACAGGATACTTAAGTCGAGTCACCATAGTTAGATTCCTTACGCTCTGACAGAGCTCAGACAAACACGATTATTGTCAACTCTCGAGGTCCGCACCGAAAACCTAACAGACGTTAGTAGTACAGTCGGTGTGGTACACGACCTATGGCACAACATTCAACATTCCACACATTGCTCCTCACGATATACTCACTGCAGGAAGAGCACCCCCTGAAAATCAGTACAATTGGCGCCTGGAGAATCAGTTCATAAGGGACTGCTAAGAAGTTCAAAAGGAGCTTGAAACTGGCTACCTTAAGTTTTTTCCTCCGATCAGCACGGGCTGAAATTCAGTAGTGATCATGAACATTTTAGCGCATTTTGTGGCTTGCCGGCAGCGGTCTTTGCGCGGTATTCAAGTGCTTTTGGGACTTGTATACAGCCACAAATGAACTTTATTTCAGGTTATAAATACAGGGCGGGCTATTGCATAGCAAAGCGTAGGCACGAACATCGAGTACAGAATAGAGAGAAAAATCATAGCTAGGCGGCAATAATCGGGTGTCCAAAGTCGAGCATGCAGAGTCGAGCATCATTGTCAAACGTGCCGGGAATCGAAGCGAGTAGGGAGTGGAGATGGGCCGACTTGATCTCTTTCCAGAAATTCGGCCTCCTAATGAAATATTATGGTCAAATCATGCTGTAAGAAATGGTACGAACTTGAACCCACTGCAGCAGACCCGCCAAGGTCGCCACTCCCACTCTCCGACAGTACTCGTTTCTCGAAATGAATACGCAGATGGACAAGCGATACGATGTTACTTCTTAACATCTGCACCCACCGGAATAAACAATCTATGGATGGGATAGAACGATAAGCCAAATCTGCATACAAGGTAACTTGAGTGACAATTCAGTGACGACTGCTGGGACGCGTACATATAGTGCTACCAGATCAATGTGAGCGCAGGCCACAGAGAAATTCCCAACAATATGGCCCTGTCGACATGAGTGAGTTAAATAGGACAAATGCCAAAAAACTACAAACCCGAATGCCAATAATAAATGAGGCGACACCCTGTATCAGAGAAATCTGGACATGTCTTAGAACAATGTGACTTGACGAGAAGCATATATGCACCACAGCAATGAGGCTAGCGAGCAACCAGGATTTGCTCAATGAACAGATTCGGTAACAGAAGAACCACTGTACGATGACGGAAATGACCGCACTCATCATCAGGCCATAGGATGCGGAGATGTACGCGTTGGAAAGCTTGATCAGGTTGCTGTATCCAGCGCAAAACCGATATCACGCATCAACCCCACAGAGAATTGTCTGTACTGTCTCAAAGACGAATACAGTGTAAACTGAGCCATAAAAGGGAGTGAGGTTTGTGACCCAACAAATCCAAGAGAAGGATGCATACCAAGTCATTTGAACACTCGCTTATCCGAAGGGAAGCAAAGGTAATAAATATCTGCATGGCATAAGTGGTTGGTGCAGCCTTGAAGGGAAGAGGCTGTCATGACGCGTTTATTCCTCATACTCAGGTGCTCTGTCCTGCCATTTCTCACCCCATTTCCGTGTTCGTTCCGATCACCATTGTCATGTTCGGCAACCGATGCTCGCTGATTCACGCCAATTACCATCGCCACGCCATCAAACGCACTATCGACGGCTTTGGACTGACTTTGAAGTCATCACTGGGTCTACCACCTCCTCTGCTAAACCCTCTTCCGATGGTGTTCTGATAGTTGGATTGTCATGACCTGTGTATTTCCTGCACCTTGGTATCCCCATTTTCCCTTTCGCTACTCCTCCTCACTGTTCGCTCGGCTTCGCCCTCCACCTTGACCTCTCCTCCCCTATGTCACCTCTGTTCGCCCTTCCTTGCATTTCGCTGAATGGCTATTCGCTGCTCGCATCATTCACCAGCAGGCACACCATCAAATACGATCGATACCATTCACCCGGCATGATGGTTCATCATTAACCCCATCGTCTTCTTAATCCAACCCCATTGGGCATTCGTATGGTCAAAGTGTGTTCGCAGGACATCCCCTCCATAGGTCGTGCGGGATCAACCCAGTAGACCAAGAGTCCGTGCAGGGTAGCATGTATGCGGGTCCCAAGACATGGTTTTGTCCATAAGTGCCTTCGCCACCCTTACTCTCCGTCGTTTCATGTTCTCCCTCTTCTCACATTCTATTGTATGTTTATTCCATCTATGTTGTATCATGACTGCACACCCCTATCCAACCCTGACTTGTGACGGCCTCTTTCCTATTCGCTGATACCTTGCGAGCATTCGATATAAGTAGTTTACATTCGCATGTATATTCCCCAGTCAATTATCATACGTCGTTCATCTTGTGCAAATTTGACCTCGCTGTGGTCATCGTCTTAAGCCTTCTCTTGGAGACTTCTATCTTCAACTAGAAGAGGACTTAGGCATCACTGGTGAGTTCTCATACTTCATCTTCGTTACCTTAGCCTTCGAACCATCTTCTGTGCTGTCGGCGAAGGGCTCCGAAGGAGCACCTTCGCCGGCAAAGGGATTGTCAAAACTTAGACAGCCCTTTCATGAGACCTTGCACATTACATCGTCAAGTGCCACGGGCTATTTTGCTACCACTGTAGATAGGGCGAGCCCCGTTCAGGCAACCCTCTTACCTTGTGGACATTCATTGGTTCACCTATTCGCCGAACGGCATACTTATTCGCACAAGTTATTCGGGCATTCGCTGTGTTCACTAATACACGATATTAACGCCTGAAAACCAATCTTGACAAAGGTGCAGGCTTACAGACTTGTACAGGGAGAACGCCAAACAATGTCCAGTCGAGCAGCATTCCGAACATCTAAACAAAGGGTTGGGTCATTAGGAGGATGACCGAATAATAGCATTGACGTACAAGAGGCGACGTTCTGAGGTTCATATGTCGAGCAGGGAATATATTGAGAGCAAGTCGAGTGTGTGTTACGACCGTTCATTTCCGACTTCCGACCCTCAGTTCCGCCATACATTCCGCCCCTCCGATACTCCCGCCATACATTCCGCCCCTCCGATAGTTACGTCACACGTTCCGCCCCTCCGACATTTCCGACATTCCGCCCCTTGTACATTTCCCTTGTTCTTTCGACTCTATTACTCGGACCCACCGGACCTACCTCGCCATCCATCAAAACCATATATCCGGTCACCTTGTAGTTCGTTGTCAGATATGTTTTCCCAACCCCTTGTTCTTTGCCATTGTTCTACCTTACCCTGAACCCCCTTGTAGTCCCATTGTTCCCAATTAGTTAGTTCCCACACATTGTACTTGACTTCCGCTTCTTCCGGAATTTGTTTAGTACAACACCATTACTTGTTGCTCTGCGCTTTGTATAAAACCCCCTCATGTATGTCTGTTATTCTGCAATCAGATAATCACCTTCGATACTTGATTTCCTTCGCTCCATCTCCTGTTCTTAGCACAGCGAGTCTAGCAAGATCTCAGTCCTTCCGTCTTCCGCCTTCCGCCTCAGTTCCGACTCAAGTTCCGACCAACCTCTAGTTCAGTACTTTCCGACTTCCGACTCAGTTCCGAAATACTTAGGACGATAGTTCATCGGGGGCGCAACCTATAAGTTGAAGCCGCCGTCCTTTCCAGTTCCGACTTAGTGGAAATCTCGATACGTAACAGTGTGGCGAAAAACGGAGATCGTGTCGGCAATTGAGGAGCGAGATGAAAGAAAGTCTGGGATGCATTCTGACAACGAAGAGGCAATGGTGAGTGGATACAGTAGGTTCACGCATGCAGAGACTGTGAGAGTGAATCATGGTGGAAAAGGTGAGAGTGCGAGGGGTGGTTTGGGTGAGGAAGATGAGAGTGCGGGGAAAGAACACGCTTATATAAGCCTGCGGAAGTTGAAATGACATGAGCTTTTTTTTCTAGTCCCGCACAGGACAACTACGGTTACTCCGGAGCTCTAAATAAAATCTGTAAGAGATGAGTGCGTTTTAGTCCTACACCAGGCCTATCATCCATGGCGGGGCTCTGTGTACCCTCTTGCACCAAGGAACTCGGACGAGCTCAACGTCGATGTCAGTGGAAGCGGGTGGAAGCTGCACTAGGCCGTGCAAGCGACTCGTCAGATGCTAGTAGCGCCAATAGAGATCTGGATGCCGACAGGCACTTCGACTGAATTCCTGGGGAATTCTATCAAGATGATGGTTCCCCGGTTCAAGGTCTAGATCTCATCGCCGGTACTAACAGCTCAGACACATTCCCGTGCTCCCCAAGGATAATACCAACACTGAGGCTCTCTAGTGAAGTCTACTCATTATTCTAAGAGGCTGTACTCGACTTTAGTCGAAACCTGGCAATGTTGAGGACTTAGGCATCGACGATATCATACCCCCCTTCCATCTCAGTGACTCAAGCGCGCGTGAGTACAATTACCTTTAGCTTAAATGGGAGCAACTAACGTCCCTGCGCAAATTAGTGGCGTTCCAGCAGGGACTTCCGTATCATACCGGCTGGAATATCAGTCTAACATCCCCATCGGTCGGTAGGCCTATAGACTTCCCAGAAAGGCGAAAACTGCCGTAGCGAGTTAGCAGCGCGCCGACTTTGGATATTGGATGTGTGGTGAGCTTGCTTTGACCTTCATGAATGTCACGGATGTCCGAAAACAGCATAGCATTCGAAGATGCCATGTGCATGCTAGCTTCCCCTGATAACAAGATGACCGTGTACTAGTGGAACAGCGATCATGCTCTACGTGTAGACTAGGTTTGTATGGCTGTTCGAGCCATGTGAACAGACTTGGCAGTATACTTACACAGTCGTCATATATATGCTCCACTGATATCGGCACTGGACTCGCACGGAGCTTCCAGTCGAGTGCCCATGGTTCTGCTCATCTTTGTTCTGAATCGCGAGCTTCAGGGTATTTCACCGGCCAACCTGCTTTATAAACACGACCTCTGAGTAGCTGGTACCCTCTGCTCCAACTCGGCCCCCTCTGACGCTCGTTCTTCCAAAGTGCACTCGCACGATGCTCACACTCCCGCACTCAAATTCTCCCATTCCAGTGCTCGCCCTCCGGACTTGGACTCCCGCACTCGCACTCGCACTTGGTTGCATTGGTAGGGAATGCATCGTGGGTCGAGTTCAACGTGGGAGCAAGTGGGGGATCATCGACCGAAGTGGCAGTTTTTCTTGTACAGTTGATGCGGTAGACGACGAGGAATAGGTAAACAGCGATTTACCTTCACTAGTTCTTGTGTATACAAATAAAATGTATTTTACTTTGTGTACATTGAAATTTTTGTACCTTGATACAAGTCCTAATCCAAGCCTAGGATCAGTACCTCAGCTTTTGATTAGGTTGAAAATTTTGGGGGCGCCTGGCAAGTGCAAAAAGGAGCGTGTCAGCGGCGTTGGCTTGAAAAGCGCTGGTATACAGCGCCTATTGTTTCTACAGTGTACTGTAAGCCATTAGTTTCATTTCTTATACCATCTCTCAATAGTCGTCACACCAATCGATGTCATCAGCTCAGAATGCATTTGTCTAGTCACGGTTCGCTTGATCCACTCAAGAAGTGTTAGAACGCAGACGCAGATGGTGATAGGCAAGGCCGATGGAACTGTATATTTATTACATAATACAGAACTCATACGATGACGCGTCGCCTCCACAGCACATCAACACTCCCACTCTGTGGAGGCTCAGAGGAGGATTGGGCCGCTGGAAGCAGGATCCTCAATATCCGTTAACTTAAAGAGCTGAAAATGAGTGTTCTAGGATGCTGAAAGCGGACATCCTAGCTACTAGATTTCGGTAACCAGCTTATTGAGAAGAAGCGTCAAAAATCCGCTCCCCGGGTACTTATTATCAGTAACTTGGGCACTGAAAAATTGGTGCATAATGTACTTATATTAAGTGCCCCGAGTTACTGCAGTGACCATCAAATATGAGAGTGACAATCAAGATGGATACCAATATGGTGTACTGAGAGATAAGGCTGTGGAGGTCATGGTCGGTTTGCAAAGCCTAGATGAAGGCATGGAAAGTGCTCACAAGGTGTTATTATTATGTAAATAACATACAATAAAAACTTTTCTGGGAGGCCATTAATCCTCCAAATTGAAACTGAACATATACTCAAAATCAGAGGAGGCTTAGCCGTAGAAGCAATGTGGTCTCACAAAGTCAACAGAAGCGCCGAGAGCCGGCAACGAGAACGCCAGTAGAGCCATGTAAGGCGCTGATAGAAGCTGTTGTAGTGAAGAAAGGTTTCATAAGTACCAATGACAGGTGATGACAAATGAGATCTACTGTAGCTCTCGTCCATCGAATTTGTCTGGGACTATGAGGCCCATGAATAGTAGCTCTGAAATCAAACCAAAGCTATGTGTCTGAATTGTGTACTCCTCATGACGATAGAAGAACACAGCGACCTGAACAATCAATGCACACATGGCTGTATCCATCATCATCTGGGCTCCAGAGACAAGTCCTGCCTGGCTCAAGCACTCCTGGTCGGAGTGAATGAATTGAAGAGTGATTCCAATCAATTGCATTGTTGGTCCCAAACGGTATAGTCTGCCGTATCCCGTAGTGAAGTGATGTGGCCCGAAATAGCACCAGAATTTGACTCACCCGACAGGAAAGGTTACACTGGAAAATATCCATGTGAAGCAAAAGTTAAGAAATGTAAGGTCCCATTGCGCCGTTTTCATGCAAGGTGCCATGGAAAGGTTGTTTAAGTAGCAACAATCCTTTCGCCAGCGAAGGTGCTCCTTCAGAGCCCTTCACCGACAGTGCAGGTAATAGTACGAAGACTAAGGTAATGAAGGTGAAGTATGAAACTCACCAGTGGTGCTTAAGTCTTCCTCTGGTTGAAGATAGAAATCTACAGGAGAGGGCTCAAGACAATGGTCACAGTGAGGTCGAGTTTTGCACAAGATAGACGTATGATAATTAAACTGGGGAATATACATGCAAATGTAGGCTACTTATACTGAATGCTCATATGGCGCTAGCGAATAGGAAAGAGGTAGTCTTGAGTCAGGGTTGGATAGGGGTGTGCAGTTGGGGTACAAATAGATGAAACACGTGTCACGGGCTACTTTGCTATGACTGTAGCTCAGGGCGAATCCCTTTCGAGTAACCCTCTTACTTCTTAACCCTTACCTCTTCGGTACTATTCGCTGGGCAATTCGCTAGATCGCACACGCTATTTGGGCATTTGCCACTAACATGCAATATTAATGTCCAAAATCCAATCTTGACAACATGGTGGTTGCTTCACAGAAGTGACGTGCTTCAGAAAGATCTGAGGTGAAAATTTATCTGCACTGTGGCTGGTGTCAAGATTGGTTTTTAGGCATTAATACCATGTATTGGTGAACACAGCGAATGCCTGAATAGCTTGTGCAACAAAGTGTGCCGTTCGGCGAATAAGGTGAACCAATAAATGTTCAAAAGGTAAGAGGGCTGCCGGAATGGAGCTCGCCCTATCTACAGTCGTAGCGAAGTAGCTTGTGATACTTGGCAATGTAATGTGCAAGGTCTCATGGAAAGGTTGTCAAGTAGTAACCATCCTTTCACCAGCGAAGGTGCTCCTTTGGAGCCCTTCACCGACAGCACTGATAATAGTATGAAGGCTAAGGTAGTGAAGGTGAAGTATGAAAACTCACCAGTGGTGCTCAAGTCCTCCTCTGGTCAAAGAGGGTAGTCTATAGAAGAGGGCTCGAGACAATGGTCAAAGTGAGGTCAAGTTTTGCACAAGATAGACGTATGATAATTGAACTGCAGAATATACACGCGAATGCAAACTATTTATACTGAATGCTCATATGTTATCAGCGAATAGGAAAGAGGCCGTTGTGAGTCACGGTTGGATAGGGGTGCGCAGTCAGGATACAAATAGGTGAAACCCATATACAATAGAAATAGGGAGGAGTGTGAATGTGAAATGATGGGGAGGAAGAGGACGAAGGTACCTATGTACAAAAGCAAGCCTTGAGACCTGCATACATGTTACCCTGCATGGACTCTTCGTCTGCTGGGCTGATCCCACATGATCTACAGATAGGACGTCCCATGAATGTATTCCGGGCATAGGAACACCCAAAGGGGGTTGAGTCAAGAAGATGATGGGACCATATGAACCATCAAGCCAGGTAAAGGATGTTGATTGTGTTTGATGGCATGCCTACTGGTGAATGATGCGAGTAGTGAATAACTGTTTGGCAAATTCAGCAAAGAGCGAATGGAGCGAACATGGAAGTGGAGTGATGAAAAGGAAAATGGAGTTACTGGATACAACAAATAAACGAGTCATGACAGCTGGCACATCACATGGTATGCACATGACTGACGTGATCTAATGTCGCTTGGGAAGGTCACGTGGCTTGTGCACTCCCCAGAGCTCTAGATAATGATCTAGAGCTTCTAGATCATTGCATGATCACATGGGCTCCCATGTCATGTTGCCTAGGGTCCACTGGACCTGGAACTCCAGGTCCATTGAGTTTATCCATTGATGGTATAGAATATCGTTGATGAGCCACTCTTCCTCATTGTTTGACCCAAAGTCATAGAAGGACTTGGCCTCAACATGGGGAAAATGAGGCTTGTGTGGAAAACTGGCGAAATACGATGGCTCTTCAGCTTGTCGGGTAGCTCTAGGGTTACCGTCGAGGCCTCATTATGTGCCTTGATCATGTGGTATGGTCCAATGTACTGTGGTATGAGTTTTCTGGCCCTTCCTTTTCGCAGGGTCAGGTTTTGAGTTGATAAGTATATGCGGTTGTTGGCTGCATACCTGTCGCTCACCATACATTTCTTGTTCATATGAAACATTTGCGTCACTCGAGGCTGGATGATTGCATTGTGTGCTGCCAACAGGTTCCATCGGCCCTGATGTGCAAATTTGGCCACTCCCCTGAACAGAGTATCTGTGGCCATGAGTAAATCTATCCACAGCATGTAGCTGTGGTTCAGCTGAAAGGCTGCGAACCCTGTTGCTGCACTGACATTGCTGTTGAGAGTTGTTATTGGAGGAGGAAAGGACAGTTTCAATCAGGACAATCTCATTTCTCATTTTTCTTATCACTCATCTTATTTTCCCATCATTCCAAGTCGATTCGAGGCACATACATGCGTACATGAGTCAAACATCGAGTCGAGGCGCAGACATGTGTGCCACTGAGTTAAGAGTCTATTTTCATGCCTACTATTGAGTCAAGTCGTCATTCCACAGGTCTGACATCATTTATTTCATCATCTCCATCATTTATGAAGAGATTAGCCACATAGGAGCTATTGCATCACTATTGACATCATTATGCTCCTATCTCTTAGTAGCATCATATTTCACATGGTTATTACTCCTCACACATGATTATTTCATCCTATCCTATACTGCTTAAATACTTGGACTTTACACTAGAATAAAATAGTGACTTTACGATCTTTTTCCTCAGCAAGCTTCAAGTTTATAGCTGCACTGGATTATCTTCATTTCCTCCTCATTATCAACCTCAGAACTTCAAATTATAAATCTCAATTCTTATTCCACTATTATCATTCTAAAGCTACCAGCACTTGACCTCGCCGCTGCAATATTAAGAGTGACCTCAACCATGGGACATTTATTTTCCCAGTCCTTCCGGTTGTCTCTGATGACAGTGCATAGTACCTGTCCAATTGAGCGGTTCATGCGCTTGGTCGCTCCATCCATTTGGGGATGGAAAGCAGTTGACATGAGGAGTTTGGCCCCCATGAGCCACTGCAGTTCATGCCAGAAGATGGATGTGAACTTCGAGTCTCTGTCAAAGATGATGTAGTCCAGGACTCCATGAAGTTTGACAACTTCTTTGAGGAAAAGCCAGGCTACTCCCTTGGCTCACATGCTCGTCATTGTCGGGACAAGGTGGACGTGCAATGTTGATTGGTCAATGACTACCATGACGTAGTCACAGTCATTTGACTTGGGCAGGGGCCCCATGAAGTGGATGCAAATAGACTGCCAGGGTCTATCTGGCATGGGCAGGCTATTTAATAAGCCTTTGGGACTTTGTGGCCTGGTTTTCATCATCTGACACTTTGCGCACTATGTGCAGAATGACTTGATGTCTGGGCTCATGCTGGGTCACCATTATGCCCTTCGAACATAGTTCTAAGTCTTTAGATGGCCGTAGTGACTGACTATCTGGTGTGCGCAATTGATAATGATTTCGATCAGCCTCCTTCCCCCCTGGAGAACTGACCGGGGGATGGCAAGGACATCTTGCCAGAGCTGATTCTTTGTCCAAATCAGCCTGTCCCGGATTCTGAATCTCATGTGCATGTCTGGGTGCTCCATGATCTTTGAGAACATGGAGTGCTTATGGTATGTGTCTCAAAGAACCTCAGATAGGTTTATGCCTTGTTTGATGCTCTCACACAGTGATGTGCCATTGGTGCCTGCAGCAATTACTTGAACATTGTTGTCCTCATCAACCGACACGGTGTTGTCCCTGGGCTCTATAGAGCCTTTGTTCATGGTGGCAGACTCTAGTATCTGCGCCTCTGTTTTTTCCACGACCGTCTGGGTCTAAGCACGTGTCTGCATTCATGAAGATGTGTTCTGGGTGACTATCATCACTCATGTTGCTCTTGTAGTAGCGCAACAGGCAGTCCACCACTTTGTTTTCCACACTGTCAATGTGTACAGTGTTGAAGTTGGAGTGGGATAGGAACTCCCACCACCTGACCTATCAGTCAGATAGGCTCTTTTGGGTCTTGAAGTATTCAAGACGCTTGTGATATGTGAGTAGGGTGAACCTTCGCCCTAGAAGTTTGTCCTCCCATTTCATGAGAGCCTTGAACCCAGCAATTGTCTCATGCTCGTGAGTTCTGTAGTGTTGCTGGGAAACACTGAACTTCTTTGATAAGAAGCCAGCTGGTTGACAGGTCTTCCAGTTGGGGACTTGGCCATATACGGCACTGATGCCCGATTTTGAGCCATCAGTGATAACCCAGATAGGTTCTGGGTTCCATGCATTGATTGGATGCAGGATTGGGGCCTTACAGGCCAATGCCTTAATGCTTGCCATGTCAGGGGACACCCTGTTTTCCAGTTCCAACACTGCACCAGGTTCCGCCTCCATTTCTGACTCCACTCCCAGTTCCACTTCAATTTACGACTCCACTTTCAGAAATGATTCCACTTCTGGGAGAACTTCCACCAGTTCTGTTCACTTTGCCAATTCCACTCCACTTTCCGACTTCCACTCTCGGAACAGAGTAATAAGTCAAGCAACTCGCATAGTATGTGGCGTCAAGGGTCGATCAAGGGTCAGGGAGGTCAGTGGGATGCAGGGTTGATGGCGAGTGCTGCGCGTACCTCCATGGCCCATCGAAGCGAGCTCGCACACGATATCATGACAATACCTGGTAGGCCTTTTTTATTTATTTACTGGACCATCTCTTTGACTCATATGCTGCATGTCCAGGTTCTGCCGTCACAGTGGAATGGATCTTCTCTGGCTGGTGGACGGGATACAATATCCTTGCAGTGCGTGAGTCTGAACTTGCACAGACTATCCGTACGCTGATGATCATCAAACAATCCCTCAAGTTGGCCCAGGTGAAGATGGATGAATAAGGAACATATACCTAGATATTTACCGTGGCTATAATACATTTTAAGTGTCACACACATCCTGTAAAGCCTGTATGCCCGTAATACGGCTGTACCCGTACCGTCGAGCAGTTTGGTGACCCAGGATACAGTACAGATATGGTACAGAGGCAACCATAAGTTGGCTGTACGACATACGGCCGTAACCATATACGGTACAGCACCAAGCCCTAGTTGTGGGTCATGACAGTATCCACTTCACCGAAGTCATTCACGAAATGGTGTTGAACATGAGCATTGGTGTTCCTCCATTGAATCAGTCTCTTTGTTCAGTGCGCTCCAGCAACTATGCTTAAAGATTACAGCTGTTCTGGGTACATAAGGCGGAGTCTGAATTTTGACTCCGCGACAGCCATTCAGAAAGAAACATGTATATCTCGATAACTAGTGGATAATAAGACCTGATGTTTTGTAATAACTATATATGATATAGTATCTACCATTCAGTACAAAATCTATGGCTTATTATGCAGATTCTAATATTCGAAAAAATAGGCTTATATGCACCATTATGATACCAATATATCATAAGCAGAGAATTTAGCATTCTCAGACTAGAGTAATATACATGTATAAATGTTTGAAAACTAATGGAATTGTATACTGAATGGTTTAGGGAAGGGGGAGGGCTGCATACTAATTGAGCACCTTTCCAGCCTTTTAGCTTTCTACAAGGCCATTATCCATGATCCTACAAGACCACCAGGGATAATGATTTCTTCAGAATCTATCTGGGAATCCTGATAATAGCTCCCTGGATAAACATAAGGATGTCCTGTGAATGCATTCTGGCCACAGGAACACCCAAAGGGTGTTGAGTCGAGAAGATGATGGGACCAGTGATGAATCATCAATCCAGGTAAAGGATGTCGATCGTGTTTGATGGAATGGCTACTGGCGAATGATGCGAGTAGCGAATGGTCATTTGGCAATGTGGCGAATAGTGAATGGAGCAAAGAGTAAATGGAGCGAAGCCGAGTGAACATGGAAGAGTGGTGAAAGGGAAAACAGGGATAGCTGGGTACAAGAAATGAATGAGTCATGACAACTGTATAGTGAAAACTTCAGCGAAGCTAATTCGTCCTGCCCTGCAGTGGTACGAGTCCCATTGAGTCCAACCTGCACGGAGGCTGCAACTGACACTATCCGAATGTGTCCTGAGCATGTGGGTCTGTCATGGAGTGGGAGTTTAACAGATAATGGGTTCTATGATGGATGATGGCCCCAACACCTGGGGTCCTGGCAGGAATGATGCGAATAGCAAATGCGAAAGCAGTATGGCGACAAATATTTTGGCAAGATATTCGCTGGTTCAGGAGGTGGTTCAGTGGTTCAGGAGGTCATTCACTGTGTGTTGAGGGATGATCGCAAAATAAATGAATCATGACAGCCACCTGCCTCCATGTTCCGATCAGGAGACAGGCACAGAGACAGTGAACTCCTTGCCAAGTGCCTGCATATATGCTATTTTATCACTGTATGACTTAGCTTGCAACACTTTTACTACTATTACTTGATACTCTACACTGCTCCAAAAGTGAAAGTTTTAGGAGATCCTTTCCACTGATGAACACCGTTTCCTCGTTGACTTAGTCATGTGGCTGATGCCGAATGCTGACAGATGCAGCTTTTTTTTTTTTTTTTTTTTTTCATGCATATATCATGTACCAAGGTGCACATCATCACACTCATTCCATGAAAGCCCCAACTGATATTTTCATCTAAATACCAAGTCACAGGTTTGTGCTGTATCAAAATGTATTCGCACTTCTGCTTAGTTCTATTGTATGTGTTTCATCTATTTGTATCCTGACTGCGCACCCCCTATCCAACCCTGACTCACAATGGCCTCTTTCCTATTCGCTGATAACATATGAGTATTCAGTATAAGTAGTTTACATTCACCTGTATATTCTGCAGTTCAATTATCATATGTGTATCTTGTGCAAAACCCAACTACACTGTGACCATCATCTTAAGCCCTCTTCTCTAGACTACTACCTTTAAAACAGAGTAGAGCTTAGGCACCACTGGTGAGTTTCTATATCTCACCTTCACCTCTTTAGTCTTCAAACTCTTGTCTGTGCTGTTGGCGAAGGCTCTGAAGGAGTACCTTTGCCAGCGAAAGGATTGTTACTGCTAGACAACCTTTCTGTGAAGCCTTGCACATTACATTGTCAAGTGTCACGAGCTATTTCGCTTTGACTGTAGATCAGAGCGAACTCCTTTCTAGTAGCCCCTTTACTTTGTAATCTTCACTGGCTTTACATCATTCGCCGAACTACATATCTTGTCGCACAAGCCATTCGGGCATTCACCGTGTTCACTAATACACAATATTAACACCCAAATCCAATCTTGACAGTTATGTACATCCTTGGATAGTAAGCCACCTTACTTTGTTCACTCTCATCCACCATCTAAAATCAATTGTCCACAGGCAATACAATCTCACCGAACTATCCCATAGCAGATCCCATCAGCAGCTATCTACTTTGCACACAATAGACTGTTGTTCACGATTCCCAATGACCTTGCCCCCTGATTCTCCCTCTCACATCTTGCACAGAGTCTGGCTTGGGGTGTTGTGCCCTTCCCAACCCCTCCCTACAAGATAAGTCCTGGGTCCCTGTGTAGCAGTTGCCATCACTCTATCCATGTCTGTCAAGTGTTCTGCTCTCCTTCCATATGCCCAGTCAGCACTCAGTCAGATGCAGATAGTGTGCAGCCAGAAAAACAGTCAAGCAATCCTGTCTCATATACAATGCTTGGTCATACTCAGACGAGCAGGGAAGTGTCACGAACTTATCAGAAACCCATACAATCACACTCATTCACCACATCCATTCACCCAGGATACCATAACCATCTAGTATTATCAACCCACACCACATACATGCAACACAAACACCCACACAGCGTGGCACATACATTCACCACCTACTTGAGCACCCCTGAGCCCACATACACCTTCCTAAGCCCACATACATTCACATGATCCCTCCTACCCTGCTCCAACAATCTGCAGACCCGTCCCTGAGCTGACATGAAAACCTGAGTCCGAGAGGCCCTGATTGGAGGAGTTGTGTGATGGCCAGCCCATCACACTCAGAACTTTGTTTCTTTTCCTTTCCCCTTCCTCATCACCATGTTTTCTTGTTAGTAATGATGTCAAAGATATAGCTAGTAGAAGTATGATTCAAACTTGCAATAAGAGTTGAATTGAGAAGTGCTTAAGAAAGTAGAGTGTTTGCATATATAACAGGGTATATGTGTCTTACAACAGTACTGACTGAAGCTAATAGCTTTAGAGCACAAAAGAACTGAGTGATGAACTGTGATTCACTTTACTATTGAATATAGCTGTCATGACCTATCTATTTCCCTTACCCCGCTGTCTCTACATTCCCCCTCGTCACTCCCTAGCATCTTCGCCAGAGTTCGCCCCACCCTTCGACCACTCTTCTTCCATGTTCGCTCCATTCGCTGTTCGCCCCATTCTCCAAACAGCTATTCGCTGCTCGCACATTTCGCCAGCAGGCATGCCATCAAATACGATCGATACCATTTACCCGGCCTGATGGTTCATCACTAACCCCATCACCTCCTCGATCCAACCCCCTTTAGGTGTTCATATGGTCGGGATGCATTCGCAAGACCTCCTACCTGTAGGTCGTGTGGGATAAACCCAGCAGACGAAGAGTCCATGCAGGGTGGTGTATATGCGGTTCCCAAGGCATATTTCCATACATAGGTGCCTTCGCCCTCTTTCCTCTCCGTTGGTTCATGTTCTCACCCTTCTTTCATTCTATTGTATGTTTAATCCATCTATCTGTATCATGACTGTGCACCCCTATCCAACCGTGACTCATGACGGCCTCTTTCCTATTCGCTGTTACCACACGAGCATTCGATATAAGTAGTTTACATTCGCATGTATATTCCCAGTTCAATTATCATATGTCCATCTTGTGCAAACTTGACCTCGCTGTGACTATCGTCTTGAGCCTTCTCCTGTAGATTTCTATCTTCGACCAGAAGAGGACTTAGGCATCACTGGTGAGTTCTCATACTTCATCTTTGTTACCTTAGCCTTCGAACTATTTTCTGTGCTGTCGGCGAAGGGCTCCGAAGGAGCGCCTTCGCCAGCGAAGGGATTGTTGCTACTTAGACAACCCTTCCGTGACACCTTGCATGTTACATCGTCAAGTGCCACGGGCTATTTCACTACAACTGTAGGGTGAGCTCCGTTCAGGCAGCCCTCTTATCTTGTGAACATTCATTGGTTCACCTATCCGCCGAACGGCATACTTATTCGCACAAGTTATTCGGGCATTCGCTGTGTTCACTAATACACGATATTAACGCCTAAAAACCAATCTTGACAATAGCATACAAAGTCGAGTATTTAACTATCAAGAAAAGAACTTGGCGTTCTTGGTGTGTTACAAGATCAGAACAAAAGAAATGTTGTATGGGGCAACTGGCATAGGTTTGAGTATTAGGAGTAGGAACGACATGTGTGCAGTGTGATGGAATGTGAAGTATAATAGTGTATGGGGGATGCGGGGTGAAAGAGAATAGGAGAAATGGTTGAGACACGTGCAGGGTCACCTTGACATGTCATGTCCTTGATCGGACCATGTGCACATGTGACATGTAGCATGTGGGATAATACTTGGTTCAGCTTGGCTCCACAATGCTGTAACAATGTTATTGGCTCGGTGATAGGTGTGTGTAGGCTTGTGGACTTGGCAGTGCGTGTGTGTGTGATGAGATGGACAGGTACTGGGTGTGTACGCTGTGTGACTTGCAATATCCAAATAAGGAAATTGGTCCACAGTGGTCCATAGAGTCGAGATGACGTTGTTACAGTGTATTATCACGTTATTGGTGTTGAAAGTATTGAGGAAATACAACATCGGCATAATAATCACAACAACACTAATACATGTTAGAACCAACACATCGACATCCATATACACTACAACGACTCGTGCCTGAGATTGCCGAACTATCACATGCCCACCCGATCCAACCCAATTCCAGTCCCCGATCGTTCCCATATCACAGGAACACACACCATACGCTACCGTAGTCTAGAACACCCCAGAGACCCCTCCCAAGCACGCCGAGCCCGACTCAGACAGCGCGCACCCCATAATCACATGACCCAATCAAGGGACGCGACATGTCGAGCCGACCCTGCCCGTAGCTAGATCATGTCCCTATCCATTCCTAATCACCGTTCCCTTTCTCTGTTTTATACTCCATGGCGGATGCTCACAACTTTTTATTACCTGTAGCTTCACCCATTTTATTCTCAAATTATAGAAAAGAAGAGGACGAAAGTATATGCCAATCTTATTGTTGGGCTATAAATAATTTTTATTTTGTCCCTCCCCAAGCGGCGGCTCCGCCGACAAGAACGCCGATGCCAATTTTTACGTCTCTTCTTATTTTCCCCACCCACTTTTAATATACACTATATCATTATAACTATTCATATATATTACAAATATCTACACAACTACTATTACTCCATATGGTAGTCTAATACTCTCTCATTATAACTAGTCATACTAATACTCCTACTCATATCTGTTACAAGTATCTCTCCAAGTATCTGTTACTCTATCTTGTAGTCTAATACTCTCTCATATGTATATATATCTTCGAGATGTTTAAATATATACAGAATCATCTAATAACATCTATTATTCTCCTTATAAATACTACTATATATTCCTATATGTTGTTATTAATACTCTTATAGTATATATTATATACTCATATATGCTGTATTACATAACCATTATGAATATCCTCCCATGCCCCAGCTCAACTTGTACAACATCCGTCGATGCTCCTATCAATGGCTATGCGCCGCTCCCCCCATTCCACCTTTCCTTTGCTACTACCCCACAAACTTCTTGACCGCCAAGTACTACCAGCGACTGATGAATACTTAGCTTCATGTACCATAAACTAGCAGTGAAAAACACACTTCATTTCACTCCACACTACAGTAGTTAAACTTTCAATCGGCATAAATCATAAGACACACACATATATTGTGTGTGCAGATATTCTTGCTAACTTCAAATTCCACTCGATTTATCTCACAACTGAGAGATTTAATCATATTATCTTCGATAGCATTTTCGATGCTAACAAGAATTGGCATGAATGTTAGGTGGCATAGCTTTGGTTGTGTATTCATAACATGTTTCCTTTCTGATACCAATTCCATATACACAACACAATCAACTGATAGACTAGTGACTACTGCAGTAGCTTGCACATCCTTCTCTGGGTTTCAACTCACATGTTTATTCTCACATGATCTGGAGCATCTATCTCGTTAGGCTCACATACTGTAGATAAATAGCTCAAGTGTACACAGAAACAACTCAGTATTGAAATCACTTATTTGTTACCCTATAGTGCTTTGAAGCACTCAAGCTTGTCTTGTTGACTATTCTGAGGCACATATACCTTGTTCAGCACAACTTCTCGTATTCTTTCACACCCAGACACTATCCCCAACGTTGACGGCTCTTAACAGGAAGCACTCAAAAGTGACAGCCGCGTGCTGCTCAGCCTTGCGTGTTTGGCAAGATATTTATGATTTCTATTGGAGATGATTATCATGTTATTCTATGGTGTATGCTCTTCCTCTAGGACCCTAACGGTGGGTCAGAACTTGCATAGGTCATGAAACCATGACAATGCAACCCGAAAGTTGCCACTGAAGTCCAGATGTGTGGCAACATAGAGATACAAGGAAGAAACACGGAATACAACATGAGACTAAACTGATAGAATATGTCGTGACCATACCAATTTGTCAAAGCAGATTGAAAAGACAAACTACAGGGGCAAACACTCATTGGTACTCTTCGTTTCTTGCATAACGTCCAATACACTATCGCCGGAGACCACGCGCTCATCATTGAATGATGCTCTTTGTGTAACTGGAGACCTTCTGCGACGGCACATCGAAGTAGCAAGAATGGGGTTGAACCATCTCCAAAACATCAAGGCGTCAAGAAATTCCTGAGATAGCAGTTCCAGCTATGGAATTACTACAACAAACAGTACTCACCTTGCTCGTGCCAAAGATAAGGAAGGCAACGAGAGGGGCTATGACAGTTGGAGCTCGTGAGTACTGGTATGGTCATTATAGCATGATGACGGCCAAAACGCACTTCCAGCTTGCAGCATGTCGACCCATACAGGGATGAAAAAAGCAAATTCGTTAGATCCATTAGGGCCACCAAGGACCTTGATTCCCTGGGTGTTAAGCATAGTTGCCACATAGGCTCTTTCATGTTGGCAAGTCCATATGTAGCCGAGCGGATATGCATGCCAATGATCAGACACAGGACATAGAGTCAGCATATTGGGAAAGAGAACATACACAGCGACCACAAGACGATACGCGCAAAAGATGACGACACGAAAGGCAACAGAGAGTGGTATTCCAAGTGCCTTCTCTGCGGTCCGTTGAAAAAACCGCCAGCGACGGTACAGAATATGGATTATGCATGCTTTGAAACAGATTAGGGAAGCAATACAGTGAGGATCAACTTACCATCAAATATGAGAGTGACAATCAAGATGGAGAGCAATATGGTGTACTGGGAGATAAGGCTGTGGAGGTCGTAGTCGGTTTGCACAGTCTAGATGAAGGCATGGAAAGTACTCACAAGGGGCCCTGAGAGGTAGAGCTGTGGAAGTTGTAGTCGGTCTGCACATTCTAGATGAAGGCATGGAAAGTACTCACAAGGGGTGAGGGATAGAGCTGTGGAGGTCGTAGTCGGTTTGCAAAGTCTAGATGAAGGCATGGAAAGTGCTCACGAGGGCTTCTCATCAAATAACAGACAATAAAAATTCGTCTGAAGGGGGAATAATCTTTCAGGGAACTGAAAATAGATTCAAAATCAGAGGAGGCTTAGCCAAAACACTGAGGTCTGACAGAGTTAAAGGCGCTGAGAGCTGGCAACGAGAACGCCAGTAGAGACACGTAAGGCGCTGTGAGAAGCTGGTGTAGTGAGGAAAGGTGTCATAAATACCAATGACAGGTGATGACGAATGAGATCTACCATAGCTCTCGTCCATCTAATTTGTCTGGGACTACGAGGCCCATGAATAGCAGCTCTGAAATCAAACCAAAGCTATATGTGTCTGAATTGGGTACTCGTCATGACGATAGAAGAACACAGCTACCTGAACAATCAATGCACACATGGCTGTATCTGTCATCGCCTGAGCGCCGGAGACAAGTGCTGCCTGGTTCAAGCACTCCTGGTCGGAGTGAATGAATGGAAGTGTGGTTCCAAAACTTTGACTTGCTGGTCCCAAACGGTATAATCTACCGTATCCCGTAGTGAAGTGATGAGACCCGAAATACGACAAGAATTTGACTGACCCGACAGAGGAAGTTACGCTGGAAAAGACCCACGTGAGGCAAAAGTTAAGAAATGTCAGATCCCGTTGCGCCGTTTTGGAAAAGATAGAGAAAAGGAGGAGGATGGGAAGTCCAATGTGACCCCCGATTATCTGCAGCGCACGGTATATCGCCTGTTGTTGGCTCAGCTCTGCAAAAGATCTGGACTAAGCAGATGAAGAGGGCAGCAATATGAGTGTCACAAACGTTCATCTGATCGATTCAGACTATCCAGGATAGCCGAGGCATTCGGTGTGAGCAGGAGTTGCACGTTGTCAGCACTGTGTCCATCAAAATGGCACAAGGCTATTTGGTCTAGTACAGCCAAATGTCAGATGCGTCTGAAGTGGTAAAGCCGCCAACTGACACGCTTACGGTTTATTAGATACTGGGCCTTTGCCTGGAAGGTGTCAGATTGAAATTGACCCGGGCACAAGGCCTCAATCGCAATATCCAGGATTGCATTGTTTGAGCAGCAGCCACGGTCAAAGCATGCTAATCTTATATCCGGCGGACACTTCGCCAGTGTTAGCTCCTATTTTCAGTCGAACTTCCATCGTGACTGAACAGTTCACCTGTATCTCCATTGTGCCATTGGCAAGAGGGACCGACAATGGAAGGGTGGGAAGAGGGGCCGGCAATGTCATGTCAAATGCATTAACTGAACGCAGACATAAGTTCTCCGCGCAAGACCTCGAAATATTACGCTTACAGCTTGAACATGTCGCGGCGGGGACAAAGAGTAGACCGAGAGCAATCCCGAGCATTGTCGCGAGTACAGAGAAAAATTCCTAACAGAATCTGTGAACGAACCTCACGTCCATAAAGTTTACCCCGCGGGCCGTGGCCAGGGGCAGGCGAGGCTGAGGCGGAACTGAGGGCCTATGTACAGACAGTACAGTAGTACATCATCATCACAAAAAGCGCGCGCTGGTGGCGTCACCTTGTCACACATGACACGTTTCACCAGCGCGCGCCAGACTCTCGATGTACGGTCATGTCTCGCCATCCGACCCCATGATGGGGCCACAGGGCCACCTACACTCATGATGCCGGTGGGATCCCAATCCCACCGGCATCCTGAGTGTGGGTTGCCTTCCAAGCACAATGATTGTGCTCGCGATACCAACTGACCGATCCACATCTATACTTAGTAAGCCGTGCTCCCATCAGCCCCCGGTGCCACCTCCCTGGATATGGGCGATTATCACTGGGGTTTATTCCTGGAGCGCTGGTGTCGTATCGATATTGTCCTGTCGACGTTAGTAGTACAGTCGGTGTGGTACACGACCTATGGCACAACCGTTCAACATTCCAGACATTGCTCCTCACTATATACTGTAAGCCATTCCTTTCATTTCTCATACCATCTCTCAATAATCGTCACATCAATCGACGTCATCAGCTAAGAATGCATTCGTCTAGTCATGATTCGCTTGGTCCACTCAAGAAGACCCATATTCTTGAACATTTTGCGTCCTCATCCAAAGGGAGGTTCACTTCCAATTTCCAGTTGCCCGCTTGGATCTATCAAACGATATTGGAGCTTCTGTATCTGATCTTTCTTGAAACACCGCATCTTCCACACATACATTGATCCAGTAGGCGATGTACGAAGCTAAGAAATTCAAAATGCCAACAGATGTAGTAGAGCATTAATATACCTGCAAATTCATGCGGGAACCCTCAACCATTTTAAGTCACGGATATCATTACACTCTAATATTAACTGCAGTTCAGGCGCAGTCAATCACTCATTCTGCTACTTAGAATTTTTCTCTGTGCTCGCGATAATGCCAAACAATTCGATGTTGGAACGAATAATCAATTGGAGAGGCCTTCGGCCGTCATTCATACTGTACCGAAGGCAGTACTTGCGAGACGCCTCACGTGAGATTCGCTTGAAGTTCCAGCATGATCGGGGTGCACCGGCCAACAACGATACGCGCCCGATACGTCGTCTTTGAAAAGCCACGCAGGCGCGCGCTTGTGGTGCTTGTGAACGTTGCGCAGGATCGGTCCAAAAATCTTGGAGGTTGCCAAAGCGGACGCTAGAGCCATCGCGCGCGGTCCAAGAGTTGGGGCGCGTGAGGTCCCGCGCTGAGGTGGTTGGTAAGGCGAAATTTGCCCGAGTGGTGTGGTAACCACACCGCCAGGTGTGCTGTATATGCCAGGGAGGAGATCGCACCCGAAAGCAGGGGAGTAGCAACCACATGCAGCAATTTCGAAGTCCCGCTGCTCACGCAGGAAATATAAACCGGCCTCATAAATGCCTCGGACTAAGAAATCGAACGTGACCGGGGCAGATTCACCTACGTTCGCAAAGCGCAGTGAGGCAACGAGAGGGTGAGAAGAAGAAATGAGGAATTACAGGAGCAAGGACGTTGGAAACACGGTTCAATTGAAGAACATCAAGAACTCTGTAAGATAAGAACTGAGGGGTATCAAAATAATCGTATGACACGACATCTTGAACTACACGTGCAGAGCAACGAGAGCTAAACCCGCACAGACAAACCTACTAAACGGAATGATTGGGTAGGACACACGGGGGCTAAGCATGGAGTGGAATAGGCGGTGCAGATTAAGAGAACTTCCACTTGTTCCCGCAGTTGGTACAGCTGTCAGACACGCGAGCTTGGGACATATCACGCCGGTGGTCGAGGGTGTGGAACGAAGGAGATATAATAAACTGTTATTCTATATTGATCTCAAGTAGATCGTTCCTTTATATACAAAATATGGTGTCCATTATATTACCAATCCCTTCGAGCTGCTGTGCCGATCCGATGCCGGCGCACCAGCAACCCGGGGTCGAGAGCGATCTCGAACCTCCGGCTAAGTGCGTGCCGGCTCTGCCTCGGTGATGTCATCATCCCGATTACTAACACTCCCCCTCAGCGAGAAGTCCCTTCGACAAAATCCTAATTTCCCTAATAGATACCTGTGTTGGTGTAAATCCAATCCCTTTGTAAATATGTCCGCTACGTTCTCCTTCGTCGGTACGTACGTAAGTGATGCCTCGTGAGAGGCCACTTTCTCACGGATGAAATGATATGCGACATTGATATGTTTGGTACGCGCATGATACGTTGCGTCATGCGATAGTGTAATGGCGCCTAGATTGTCTGATCGAAGTGACGTGGGCTGGGTTTGATCGATTCCAAGTTCCTCGATGAAACGCCTCAGCCAGATTAATTGCTTGGCGCCTTCGGTAAGTGACATGTATTCGGCCTCCGTGGTAGATAGCGCGATCGTTCGCTGCTTCTTCGAGCTCCATGCAATGGTTCCTCCTCCTAGTATAGCTACGTAGCCACTAATAGATAGTGCGTCGTTTCTATTAGCATAATCCGAGTCGACAAATATTTCGAGGTCGAGACCAGCGTCTCGTCGGAATGTTATGCCGTCGTCACGTGACCCTTTAAGGTACCTGAGCGCGTGTTTGATCGCCGTCCAGTGCTCGGTTCCATAAGTAGTAGTGAATTGGCTCAAGTGTTGTACGGTAAAAGCCAAATCAGGTCGCGTGCTGAGTGCTGCATACATGAGTGATCCGATCGCTTTGGCATAGGGTACTTCGGCAGTTGGACCTGTTGAGTCCATGGGTGTCGTGAGTTTGATCATTTTATGCAGAGGTGTAGATACCGAATGAGCCGTTGTCATGTTGAATCGATCGAGTATGATGTCGATGTAATGTCCTTGAGACATGATCAGTGTTCCCTCATCCCTATTCCTCTCAACTCTAATTCCCAATATTTTCTTCATTTCTCCTAAATCTGTTAAAGGGAATTTTCCATGAAGCTCCCCCTTGAGCTTAATCATCCCTCCCTTGGAGTCAGCAAATAGTCCGAAGTCGTCCACATATACTGATATGACTTCGATTGAATCCTTATCTCGTCTGATGTAGACGCATTCATCGGCTGTACTTTGATGGAAGCCGAGATCGAGTAGTAATTTGCGTAAGCGCTGATGCCAAGCTCGTCCCGATTGTTTGAGTCCGTAGAGCGCTCTGTATATTCTTAGAACACGTCCAGATCCATCATCAAATCCGTCGGGCTGGCGCATGTAGATCTCCTCATCTATGGTTGAATTGAGGTAGGCGCCTTTGACATCCATCATTTCGATTTCCCAATCGAGTGTGTTTGCGATCGCTAATAGAACACGTAGTGAATCGAATTTGACCACGGGTGAGGTTATCTCGTAGTAATCCATCCCTGGCCTCTGTGTGAATCCTTGAGCCACAACCCTTGCTTTAGCCTTATCGAATTGTCCGTCCGGTTGCGTTTTGACAGCGTATACCCATCGGCAACCGATAGCTATTCGTCCGGGTGGTAGTTCTGTTAATTCCCATGTTCCTAATGTCTTGTGTTGATCCATCTCAATTTCCATCGCTTTCTCCCAGATCGGCGCATCATCACGTGATACCGCCGCTCTGTAATTCTCAGGTTCAGTGACGATTTCTCTCGTTATGTAAACC
This sequence comes from Gautieria morchelliformis, assembly GCA_015179125.1. NCBI lineage: Eukaryota > Fungi > Basidiomycota > Agaricomycetes > Gomphales > Gomphaceae > Gautieria > Gautieria morchelliformis. The sequence goes on along the minus strand of WHVA01000531.1, from coordinate 31,028 downwards.
TGCTCGGTGCGTCCTGAATCATTCAGCTTCCGGTAATCCGGTCTTTGAGTGATACGCACGCTCTGTCGAATCTGTGGAGCTGGCGCTTGTTCAGGTGGATCAGGAACGGGCGTCGTGTGGGGTGATGACGTCTGTGGGGTAGATGTGATCGGGTCTGGCACATGCTCGCGCGGTGTGTGCTCCCCCTCGAGCGGTGCCGTGTCGTCATCGTCGTTATCTGGGATAGGGTAGAGTTTGTTGTCGTTTTCGTCGAATGTAATATTTCTTGAAATTTGAACATGTTTTGAGGCTTTATTGTAATACCTCCAGGCTTTTGCATGTTCTGCTACTCCGACGAATATATGCTCTTCTGCCTTTGGATCAAGTTTGGCTCGACGTTGATCCGGCACCATAACCCAGCAATTTGTCCCAAATTCCTCTAGACGTGCTATGTTCGGCTTCTTGCCGAATAGTGCTTGGAACGGCGTTGCGTCATCTCCAAGCGCTCGCGTGGGTGATCGATTTTTGATATAGCATGCGTAAGCCACGGCCTCGGGCCAGAGTATTTTTGGCAGGTTCTTGGCAAATATCATTGCCCGTGCGTGCTCGAGTAAGGTCCGGTTGAGTCGTTCGGCGATTCCATTCTGGGCTGGGGAGTATGGAGCTGTGGTCTCCATGATAATGCCATATTTTGCACAAAATTCCTTGAAATTTTTATTGACATATTCCCCTCCATTATCTGAGCGAAACCTCTTCAGTTTCTGACCTGTTTGGGTCTCGAGGAATGCCTTGTACGTCTCGAAGTGTTTGAGCGCTTCATCTTTGGCGCTTCCGAAATAAATGCCCGTGTACCTAGATTTGATATCCGTGAAAGAATAGAAGTACTTTTCACGTGATGGTCCCTCGGTCTGGGCAGGTCCCCATACATCGGATACTGTCAGGTCACCGACCTGTTCTACAGTGTCCTCGGCTCTTTTGGGGAACGGCTCCACATGCCGCTTGCCTTGTATGCATGCCTTGCACTGGCTCGGCTCGTTTGACTCGTCGATCTCGAGTCCAGTAACTAGGTCGTTAGATTTCAACAATTTTATGGAGTTTATGTTGACGTGCCCTAGTATCCTGTGCCATTTATCCCATGACCGCCCCTTTGCCGCTGCGGCAAAGTCCCGTGCCTCGACTGATCGAGTGACCCGTGCCTTCATACAGAACAGCCGCCCGCGCTTCTGTCCCTGTGCGAAGGTAACTCCGGCGCGCGTTTTGAATTCGACGCCGGTGCCTGAAAATGTGGCCGTGTTACCCTTATCAGTTAGACGCCCTACACTGATAAGGTTGTTCGGCGCATCTGGTGCGTGTTTGACGTCACGTAGCTTGATCGTGTTCGTCTTGGCGCCGATCTTGAATTCCATGTATATAGTGCCTCGGCCTTGTGTATGTAGTACTGCATCAGGTGAAATTCCTTCAATCTCTGATGGTTCCTCGGCATAGCTAGCGAAATCGTTTCGGCTTCGAGCTATATGTGTTGTTGCCGCTGAATCGGCTAGCCAGTCGGATGCAGATATAGCACTGTATGCTACCTCCTTAGATACAAATGCGAAGTCTTTTTCTTCTGCTTGTTTGACTGTTTCTTTGTTCCCTGATTTGAACCATTTCGGTGCTTGGCCTTCCTTGCCGCCACCTTTCGCCCAACAGTCCTTCACGTAATGACCCTTCTTGCCGCAATTTTGGCACTTTCCCTTTGTTGCTCCTGAGTCATCTTTCCTAGGTCTGTGACGTTGTTGCGCCTTAAGCGCCGTCTGCCGTGCCGATCCAGCTTTCCGTGCTTGATCCTCATCGAGGACCCGAGCTATTAATATATCAGCTGTTGTCCCGGCTCCACTGGCGTTTACTGCCGTAATAAACGCCGACCAAGAATCTGGTAATGACGTCAGCAACGTGTTCGAGAACTCGGTGTCACTTATGTAATGCCCCCGCGCATTCAATTCCTGTTGAATGCCGCGGAGCTTGCGTACGTGCTCCTCCATGTTCGCGCCATCCTCGGCAAGCGTCCGGAAGAAATCTCTTCGGAGATTTACAATCCCCACTGCTCCCTTAGATTCGAATATTGCTTGTAGACTAGTCCATACAGCAAACGCAGACATCGTCTGATTGATGTAAACTAGTTGTTCATCGGCAACTCTGAGGCAAATCTCTTTTCTAGCCTTCTTGTCCTTCCTTCTCCAATCGTCGATCTCCTGCTGTTCGGTCGCAGTGACGTTGTCGGCATCTGCCGGTCTCGGTTCCGTCTCCCTGCCGATAGCCACGTCCCACAGATCTAAGTCATCGAGTATCTGTTATGATACTCCATTTACGACATTAATGATATCACCAAGGCTCGTGCCCAAGTTACATACAGATATCCCCGAACCCCCGACTCGCATACACACGACACCGAGCCAATACACCCCCGAGCACGCATACAAGGCACGCCAAGCGAATCGTCATCATATTGAATGCGTCGATCACATCAATCTCGATCAACAGACTGACCCGAGACACTGATCCCCGCTTAGACATCAATTCAATTGGGATCAAGGTACATATGCATCCGATCGTCCCTGACCGGACTCGACCGCTGCTCCACAATTCCCCCTCGCACATCACGCACATGTCTCTCCACATCATCGTCTTATGTACAAATAATCCTTAGCATTCCCTTGTCATATTCATTCGATAGCTCGCTCCAGTCTATACTACACATCCCCCTATATCCCTGCGTCACATGCCACACATACCGCATCGACGCCGAGCCCTTCCCAGTAGTTAAGTAGTACAAACAGATGTAACAATGATACACGAATAACATTAGCTTCACCTCTCCACCATCTCAAAGTTCCCGATCGAAGTAGTTTCTATAATACAAGCAGTCCCCTCAGCACTCAAACGTCTACTCGATTCAGCTCCACTTGAAGCTTGAATCAATTCCCAACTCCAAATACAAATCCATTTAGAATAACTCTTATCAGATTAAGAGTCTCACGACACTCACCATGGCTCAAACAACAGCACACCCAAAACACGACATACACAAATTCCGCGACATCAAACCTAAACTAGACAAAGAGAACTGGATGTCATGGAAGAGGGAACTGTTAGCGACGATGAGGGACAGAGGGATTTTCAAAACAATCACCGGTGTGGATCCCTACCCCGTCACAGCTAACCAGCAGATCACCGTCGTCGCCGGAATTAATATGGTTGGCAGTACGGCTCTAACTCAACTTCAGGACGAGTGGGACGACAGAAATAACGCAGCTTACAGCCAGATCCTCTTATGCATTTCCCCCGAACTACAGACCGCAATCGACACGACAGACCAATGCACAGAAGCATGGACTATACTGACCAGGAAATTCGAGTCCACCGACCCTAGCAAAATCAGTATAATCAGGACAAAATACGAAAACTACCACATGATCGAGGGGCAATCGGTCTCGGCGTACCTCACCGTGATGAAAGAATACAGGAATCAGCTTGCCAAAATGGGTGAAGTGATCGCTGATTCCACTCACGCGGCTACCATACTCAGGAATGTCCCCGAGTCATGGAGACCTATAGCGCAGACCATAAGAATGATCACGAGGGTGCCAGACGAGATCGAGGAGAGGCTGGAAGCACATGAAGCGGATCTCAACGCGGTGGAGATGTCGACACAAGCGGCTACGGCATTCATAGCACAGGGCAGGACACAAAAATGATTCAATAACCCAACGCCGAGAATAAACAACAACCTTACCTATCCCTACCAAAACCGTATTCCACAACAAGTTAACAACGGAACACCTGCATACTCCTGCAACAACTGTGGTAAGCCGAACCACTCTGCAGCGAGGTGTTACGCACCTGGTGGGGGACTGGCGGGTCAAGAGCCGTGGAAACGATTGTACGGGGCACAGGGAGGAGGAAGCGTGCAGGGAGGAGGAGGCATGCAGGGAGGAGGAAGCGCTCAGGGAGGAAATAGCGCTCACGGAGGAGGTCTCACCGGAAGTGATCGAAATGACATCATCAGGGCAGCCCCAACCCCACAGCATCATCAGTCGGCAAATCCCGACATAGCTCGATTCGCCAATATACCAAAGAAAAACATCGTCATGTTGGCACAAATCATTGAGAATCAATTTGATTCGAGTAACATCACATTGACAGCTAATTCGACAGCCCTATCAGCAATACAAGATAGCGTCCATATTTGGCTGATCGATTCCGGGGCTTCTAGTCACTTATGCGGAACCCTCGAGCTATTCGAAGAGATACATCCCACACCTCCCATCTCGATAGGAACATCCAGCGGGGATTCATTCAATGCGGATCAACGTGGTACGATCCACATCACGATACAGAACGACTCACACGCACAGTTATCCCCACTCGCATTGACTCTAAAGGATGTCATATACGTTCCGAAACTCAACGCAAATCTATTATCGGTTGCAAGGATGACGAATGCCAATGTGGATGTTATATTCAGTAAATCCGACACATCATTACTGCTAGGCGACGAAACGATCGCAAAAGGTACAAGAATAAACGACCTATACGCCTACATAGCACAGCCGTCTATGAAACCGGAGCCTGAAGCTGCCGTTTACTCAAAGGAACCCAACCCGATGTATCTGTGGCATCGAAGATTAGCACACACTGGAATCTCGATAATCGAGAAGATGTCAAAGAAACAAACTGGGATCGGGTTACCTGAACTGAGTGCAGGACAGGAGCTGAGTCCCTGTACAGACTGTCCTTTCGGAAAACAGACCCGCTTACCATTCAAAAACATCGAAAACCTTCCAGAATCGATCGGTGATATCATATCCTCTGATCTTTGCGGCCCATTCGAAACCTCAGTCGGCGGTTTCAAATATTTTATCACCTGGATCGATCACGCCACCAGATACGTCAAAATAGACTTCCTGAAGAACAAAGAATGCAAGACGGTCACCAATTCGTTCAAGGAATATTTGGTGTGGTTGAAGAAGCAGAGGGGAGCTGATGTGAAAAGGATCAGAACGGATAACGGGGGAGAATACATGGGAGGAGAGTTCAAGGAACTGTGCAGTGAGCTTGGAATCGTTCATGAAACAACAACTCCTCACACACCTGAACACAATGGAGTTGCAGAGAGATACAACAGAACGCTCCAGGAAGGCGCACTCACATTACAACATGACGCCGGCCTCACGAATCGATTCTGGGTATCCGGCATCCACACGGTGAACTTCGTGAAAAATCGAATGCTACACAGCAAAATCGATATGTCACCCTACGAGGCCTTATGGAAAACGAAGCCCAGACTTGACTGGTTGCGCATATATGGTTCCAAATGCTGGGCACTGATACCGAAAGACACAAGGAGGAAGGGCGACTACAAATCAACAGAAGGGGTTTTCGTTGGATATTTTGACGATTCAAAAGCGTACAAGGTGTGGATACCACGCACCAAAACACTGATGAAGGCTCGGGATGTAGTTTTCGATGAACTGAAACAAATCGAACGTACCACGTTACACATCACCGACGAAGACGAAACCCCACAGCTCTGGGTAGTCGACGGAAATCTCCCCACATTCTCCCATCCATCACAATCTGAAACCAATCCACCAATTGACGACAACGACGATGACATGCCACCCCTGACATTCGACGACACGATGGACACTGATGACGAAGGAGAGGGAGAAACAACAGAGGCGAGGCTGAACATAGGAGAGGGGGAGTTACGCACGGAGAGTTTCGACACAGAAGCCGAACTGGAGGAACAAGTGGAAGAGTCAGAGACGAGCACAGGAACGGGAGAGGGAGAGGAGACAGCACCGAAGGAATTCCTGAAGGGACCCTGGATGAATCCGTCAAACACGAATTATGGAAGAGGCAGGAGACACGCCGCACTACTCACCGAAGTAGTAGCGATGGCATACGGGAGGAGAGAACTTGAGGAGACCGAAGCCGGATTCGTGGTACTAGCGGAGGACGAGCCAGCGAGCTACAAAGAGGCAATGAAATCAGAGAACGCAGAGAGGTGGAGGAAAGCATGTCAAGATGAGTATGACTTACTGATGGGATACAACACATGGAAGCTGGTCGAGAAACCGGCCGAGGCGAACATCGTAGGGAGCCGATGGACATTTCGAGTAAAGAGGGACAACAAGGGGGAGGTCGATAAGTTCAAATCCAGATTCGTTGCTCAAGGCTACTCACAAGTACCAGGAATCGACTTCCAAGAAACCTATTCTCCTACGATCAGACTCACCTCTATCAGACTCATCCTAGCACTCGCGTGCAAATTCGACCTGGAACTTCGACACATAGACGTGAAGGGAGCATACCTCAACGGAAAGCTCGAGGACACAGTGTACATGCGACAACCGGAAGGTTTCGCCAAGCCGGGAGAGGAAAATCTAGTGTGTAAACTCAACAAAGGAATATACGGTCTCAAGCAGTCAGGAAGGGTATGGCACGGAACTCTGAGAAAAGAGATGGAGAGGATAGGATTCAAAGCAGGGGAGGCGGACAACACAGTGTTCTTCAAGTTCGGAGAGGGAAACACAGTCGAAATCGCTGGATGGTACGTGGATGACGGACTCCTAGCATCGAATTCATTAACCGCTATGGAGGGGATGGTCACCGCAATCAGGGGAGCTTTGATATCCAAGATTTGGGGGATCCGACGCGACTGCTCGGGATACAAATCGTCAGGGAACGTGAACACGGCACAATACATATCTCACAACCGGCATTCATCCACACGATGTCAAAACGATTCGAAATAACATCAGGACGCGCCGTCAATTCACCAATGGATCCTAACGTCGAACTACAAAACTCCACCATCCCAAACGACATCATCGATTACACGTACGCATCCATCGTGGGCAGCCTCAACTACTGTGCCGTTGCCACTCGACCCGACATCGCATACGCCGTCAATAAGTGTGCACAATACTCATCAAAACCTAATATCACTCACTGGGAAGCCGCCAAGAGGATATTGCGTTACCTGTTGAACACGAGAGAATATGGAATACTGTATGTCAGAGAGGGGGAAGGAACTGTTGGATACGCTCACAATCTAGCCGGATACACTGATGCGGATTTTGCGGGCGATCGAAATGACCGAAAGTCAACCACGGGATGGGTATTCACCTTCAATGGCGCACCCATATCCTGGGCCTCGAAGAAACAGGGCCTCGTCAGTCGATCGACCATGGAGTCCGAGGTGGTAGCAGGATCGTTTGCATCAGCGGAAGGGATATGGCTGATCAGACTGGGGAAAGATTTCCAACACGACTTCACACCCATCCCAATATTCACGGATAATCAATCGGCCATCGCATTCTCAACCAACAATGCCAATAGCAACCGAACGAAGCATATCGACGTGCACTATCATTACACGAAGGAACAAATCGATGCGGGTAATATCAAGCTACACTACGTAAAGACACTCGACAACCCCGCCGACGTCCTCACGAAACCACTGTCACCTCGCAAACATCTCAACATCCTAGCGATGCTAGGAGTGCGTCGAGTTTGAGGGGGAGTGTTATGATACTCCATTTACGACATTAATGATATCACCAAGGCTCGTGCCCAAGTTACATACAGATATCCCCGAACCCCCGACTCGCATACACACGACACCGAGCCAATACACCCCCGAGCACGCATACAAGGCACGCCAAGCGAATCGTCATCATATTGAATGCGTCGATCACATCAATCTCGATCAACAGACTGACCCGAGACACTGATCCCCGCTTAGACATCAATTCAATTGGGATCAAGGTACATATGCATCCGATCGTCCCTGACCGGACTCGACTGCTGCTCCACAATTCCCCCTCGCACATCACGCACATGTCTCTCCACATCATCGTCTTATGTACAAATAATCCTTAGCATTCCCTTGTCATATTCATTCGATAGCTCGCTCCAGTCTATACTACACATCCCCCTATATCCCTGCGTCACATGCCACACATACCGCATCGACGCCGAGCCCTTCCCAGTAGTTAAGTAGTACAAACAGATGTAACAATGATACACGAATAACATTAGCTTCACCTCTCCACCGTCTCAAAGTTCCCGATCGAAGTAGTTTCTATAATACAAGCAGTCCCCTCAGCACTCAAACGTCTACTCGATTCAGCTCCACTTGAAGCTTGAATCAATTCCCAACTCCAAATACAAATCCATTTAGAATAACTCTTATCAGTATCCACTCGAGCCGCCGGCGCCACGCCGCGTAATTATCCCCGTTCAAGGGATCGATCTTGTACGTGTTATTGCTACTCGACATCATCGATCGGTATTGAGTTATTGGAGTATAGAGCGTAGTTAGATTTGTAGTAGTTTAGTTATGCGCGGGGCCCATAACCTGTGGAACGAAGGAGATATAATAAACTGTTATTCTATATTGATCTCAAGTAGATCGTTCCTTTATATACAAAATATGGTGTCCATTATATTACCAATCCCTTCGAGCTGCTGTGCCGATCCGATGCCGGCGCACCAGCAACCCGGGGTCGAGAGCGATCTCGAACCTCCGGCTAAGTGCGTGCCGGCTCTGCCTCGGTGATGTCATCATCCCGATTACTAACAGAGGGTGAGAGAGGAAGACGCGTACGTTGTACTCTTAATATTATGTAACGTCGGGATCCGAAAGGACTTAAGAATATCGAATTCCGGTGAGCCCGCGGACGCGGCTCTGGTAAGGGGCACCGGCGCCGAGCGAGGCGCCGCGGCGAACATTTGATTGGGAGAGACGTAGAGTACTACAGATACAGCAGTAGGGAGTAAATTTACGAAAATATGGCATGGCGTAATGAGAAAAGAGACGTGAACCTGACGATGACATGCGGCAGTAAAAAACCCGTAGGAAAAAGCCTGACATGGCATGCAGGGCTATGAAGGGAGAGGGAGGGAGGGGAAACGCGGCGATCGCTATGAGCTGTGCAGATGTTAGCGTGAGCGCGGCTGGCGAGCCAAGCGTACCGTACCTGTGCTATGTGGGGTGTCGCGGGCGGGCGAAGCACAGGGAGGGCGTGCGGATAAAGTTAAGTAGGCCCGAGTGAGTCACCCACTGAGACACGTGTGCCGGTCCATGACGTGGACGCTGACGCGTCTTGTGGGACTCGAGCCTACGCGCGCGACGGAGTTCAGCGGAACTCTTGAGATGGCGAGAAATGCGAGAAATCAACCTACCTGGGGTTAACTGAGGAATGAGAAAAGGAGAGGGGAAACCGCTTTACAACTCAGTGGAGCCTTGCGGACAAGCCGCAGGCGGGCATGGAATTCGCCGCGTGTAAGCACGCTGCGCTACTTAAACTCTGACGAATTCCGGTGAGCCCGCGGACGCGGCTCTGGTAAGGGGCACCGGCGCCGAGCGAGGCGCCGCGGCGAACATTTGATTGGGAGAGACGTATTGAGGTAGAAATGGGATGATGATGTTATTTTTGGAGGGGTCCGTTGAGGAGGGCGTGTAGGACAACGGGGTGTTTGCGAATGTAGAGCTTGAAAGAGTCGGAAGACCATCGGCCCATGCCTTGGATAATGTTGTCTGGGACACCGTCTAAGGCAAGGGCGGTGGCTGCGCCGGACCGAATAGAGTGGCCTCCGAAATCGGGGCCGAGTGTAGCACGGAGGCGAGTGGTGAACCAGGAAGAAGTGGGGGTAAAGCCAGCGGATGTGAGCCACAACTCGGGATGGAAGGGGAAACGGGAGTCGCGAGAGGCTAGATACCGGTCCATAAGGGTGAGGGGGTCGAGGGGGGAGGAAGGTTTGGCGAGGACGACAATTGTGTTGCCCTGGTAGAAGCGATCTGCTTTGTGGTAGGGGAGGTGGAAGGAGAATTGGTCGTGTTGGCGGGAGAGCGTGTGGCGAGGGGTGATTTTTTTTGAAGAACGCTTGGCTGGCGAGTTCGCCACAGTCATCTCTCCCAGGCGAAGAAGGGCAGAAAAACCTGTCAGGAGCATGGCTAGGAATAAGAGGTCGTCATGCGAGCCCAGTTGGTGAGCGTGAAAAAGGGTGAGGAGGTCGTCGGTGGAGAGTGCACGTTTCTGGCGAGGGGCAGAAGATCCGCGACGCTTCTTCGTGCCAGCTAGGGCACTGAGGACGAGTGGAGAGTTGCGAGCAGCGCGAGTGTCAGGGAAATGAGGTTGGAGACAGTTGCATATGCCGGATAGGTAAGCCGTGATGGACGAGGGTTTGACGTGGTGCGACATGAAAATAACGAAGTAGCTGAGGGTGTCGGGGTTGGGTTCGATGGGGAAATGATGGAGTTTGCAGAAGCTAAGATACGATTGCAGGTGGGAGCTATATGCGTGAACGGTGGAGAGCTCTACAGAGTGGCCAAGCGCGATGGCACGCTCATGAAAGAGCTTTTCGCGGGACCAAGCAACCCGATGCGGTTGCCTGTTCCGCGTGATGGGTTCTAACATCACTTTGCAGCCCCCATCGCATCCCGAGGGGGTTTAAAAGGTCGAATGCACAGGTGGGGGTGAATGGATGAAGCGACGTGGAAGAGCCCACGTGAAAGGGCATCGGCGACATTGTTGTCCTCACTCGGGATGTGAAAAACTCTGAGCGAGGTCGTTTGCGGGAGGAGAAGGCGCATAGCGAACATTAGGAGGTGGTTGTATTCGTCGTGTGCTTTTAGCGAATGAAAAATATCGACGGTGTTCATGGAGTCGGTGAATATGAGGAGTTTGTGAGGAGGAGATTGCAAGGAAATAGCGAAAGCGAGAGCTGAGACGACACAGAGTTCTTCATAGAAAAATATGTGGAAAGATGGCGGCGGTTCAGGAATGGGGGAGAAGAAGGCTAAGCTAAGCTGAGGAATATAAAAACCCATAGAGTTGAGGGATGCGTCACAGAAAATGGTCAAGTCGGCATCAGATGTTCGCCAGACTACGGAGTCAAGCAAGCAGAGGCCGCTGGAGGCGTCGATGGTGTCGGCGAGCCAGTTTAAATCATGGATGACGGCGCGGTTGAGATGGAGTGTGGCTTTGGGAATGGACTTGCCGGCGATCTTCGCATAGGAGGACTGTAAGGCAGGTCTAAGCAATGGGAAGACGTTGAGCGACCAGCTGATCCATCCCAAGAGGCGTTGCCAGTGGACGAGCGGATGGCGGCGTGAAATTGACGCATCGGTGAAGGAGCGAATGGCGGCTACTAAGGCGGCTTTGCTCTCGGCGGGGAAGGATATCGACATGTCGTGTGGGTCAACGTCGAAGCCGATGATACGCAAAAACATGCCGAAGGCTTGTTTGGATTGCTCGTGCGGCAGACCTATTTCATCCCATAACAGTAGCAGAGCCACTTGCTTGAACGGGAAACGTTCACCGTATGGTTCATATAGGTATAGAGCCGGGTCGGGATCATGGGACCAGGCGTCGTCCATGTAGTGCAGCAAGTCCTCGATATTTTTTACATGAATCGCGATCCAAATAACGAGTCCCATGAAAAGGCACCAGATGCGTGCGGCGCTGCGGGTGCCAAATTCCATGCAGCGGTCCACATGGCGTTGTCCATCTATGGTGACGACTTGCTTGATTTGCCAAAGAGGATGCACAGGCCAGCGGCGGTAGGCGCCTGAGACATCGTCTTTGAACAGCCAAGCGGGCGGTCTGTTGAATCGGTGGCGGAAATGGCGCAGGATTGCACCGAAATCCTGGAGATTGTCGAAACGTACTGAAGCGTCGTCTCGGGCGATCCAGGAGTTGGGGGCGTACGGGCCTGCGCTCAAGTCGTTAACGAGTCGGAATTTGTCGGAATGAGGTTTTGGGACTACTCCAAGCGGGGTGCTGTACATGCCTGGTAAGAGGTCTGGGCCGAAAGAAGGTGAGTAGCGGTCAGCGAGGATCTCGATGTCCCGCTGCTGCCGCAGGAAGTCAAGTCCAGCATCGCTGATATCTCTGTGAGAGAAATCGAAAGTGACAGGCGCTGACTCATCGGGAAAGGCAAAAGGCCAAACTCCTTCCCTCAAGCTGCGACAAACAGAATCCACTAGGGGTCGATTGGGATGCGAACTAAGAAGGGATTCGAACCGATCAACCTTAATAGGTGTGACAATTCGGAAGAGGTTAGGGTTCTCGGCGATGGTTCGCCGAGAAGCGGCGTCGTTCAAGACGGAGGCGGGAACGGATGGCAAGGGGTCTGCTACTTCAGTCGAAGTGGCAGACGGGGTAGCAGCTATGTCGTGTTGGGACCAGAGAAAACCGCGTGCCCATTTGGGTCGCTCTCCGCGTCGATTCACGGCCTCACTTTGAGGGATCTGCTTTTTTGTTCCCGCTGCAGTCTTTGGAGGCGTGTTTTCCCGTGCAGGAGGAGCAAACGTGTCGATATTTGCATGAGAGGCTGGTGCAACGTCCACCGTTGAATCGGCGGCAGATAGGTTGAAGTCCTCCGAACGGGGGACGGAATCGCCTGCTTTCTTGTAACATCGACCCTTGCTGGGAGACGAAGTGTCGTGTAGTAAGGTCGGCGAATTTGTCGAATGAAGTGAGGGAGAGCTGATTGTCTCGGGAGACTCGGATTCGAATAGCTTTGTCCAAGTCGAGGACTTTGTGCTGCTCGCCGGGATATCGCATGGCGGCGAATTGTCCAAGGATATACTCTTCGTAACGAGTAAATTCGTTGGCCCGATGGGGGTAGACATAGAGGACGGCTCTCTTGGCCACTGAGAAGGCGATAGACCACTCTCCGTGAGATTCGATTCTCTTGGCAGGTTTGCTAGAGCCGCTTCCTGAACACAGCGTGATGTCGACATTTCCGATGGACTCGGTGAATTGATGATCGGCCTCGAGCGAGTAATAGCCGGAATAGATTTTGTCGAGGTCGATGAACCTGTCGGCCAGGACGTCGAACCACAATGACTCTGGGAGATTCGGGCAGTCGAATCGCGAGAGTAGATTGCTCTTCGCAGCTTTGAGGTCGACGAGGTGAATGGCTTTGAGTGCGAGGGTTTTTGCAATGAGGGGGTCGACGAGTTCCAATGATGGCGGTTGGCGGTTCCAAGCAAATTCGGATCCGTCGGACTTTTTGTGCTCTTTCGTCGGCGGATCTCCTCCTTCAGGTTCCGTATGTCGATGCTTAGCTCTTTTAGGCGAGAGCGTATGGACAGACTCGGTTTCTGAAGGCGATTCATCGGACGTGACATTGGTAGCTCGTTTTCGTCGCGGGTGTTGCTCGTGAGAGTCATGGGGCAAGGACTCCTCGCCGCGCGCGGCGGCAAGAGCATGGTCTCTATCGATTTCGGCGCAAAGGTCGATATATCGTTTGTACGCGGCTTCTCCAGCTTCTCCGCGCGGGAGCAACTTGAAGATGAATAAAGAGGCTTCGGCCGTTGATAGCTCTCCTGACCGTCTGCGTTCAACGATCTGGAGACATTCCGAGGCGATTCTGGTTGAGCTGGACGTGGTGGAAGTGGATGATGAACTTGGTAGGGTGGATTGTCCATTGCTAGTCATGAAAAGCAAGATGTTCAGAATAAAAGAAACGCGGCGATCGCTATGAGCTGTGCAGATGTTAGCGTGAGCGCGGCTGGCGAGCCAAGCGTACCGTACCTGTGCTATGTGGGGTGTCGCGGGCGGGCGAAGCACAGGGAGGGCGTGCGGATAAAGTTAAGTAGGCCCGAGTGAGTCACCCACTGAGACACGTGTGCCGGTCCATGACGTGGACGCTGACGCGTCTTGTGGGACTCGAGCCTACGCGCGCGACGGAGTTCAGCGGAACTCTTGAGATGGCGAGAAATGCGAGAAATCAACCTACCTGGGGTTAACTGAGGAATGAGAAAAGGAGAGGGGAAACCGCTTTACAACTCAGTGGAGCCTTGCGGACAAGCCGCAGGCGGGCATGGAATTCGCCGCGTGTAAGCACGCTGCGCTACTTAAACTCTGATTTACCTCACTCGATCTCTAGTAATATTGGCGTGGTGTTACTTTTGGATGATTACACATGTTTGAAGCAATGGCCGGGTGCTCAAAGACCGATCGGTAATGAGTGCTGGGTTAATTTAGAGAGATTTAAACATATTTAGAGGACTGACCTCGTGGGGAATTCTCGATGCGATCCACTGGCCCAAGTACCGACGTTCTGTCGGATTCTGGTTCGGTCTGGGGTATTCAGACGTCCAACTGTGCCGAGATACTCGAACCAGAGATTATGTAAGAATAACTTCAATTACGTGTACATAACGCTACATTCTTATGGGTTCATGAGGACTTGATCTACAAATACTAACCCATAAAACGCGGTGAATGGCAGTGAAAAAATACATACATCACAAAAGTCTAAAAAATCAGGGCAAATGTCAGGAGTACCCCAGAGCGCGCGGTTACAAACTCACAGTCATCGGCTCATTGGCGCTGCGGGTCTGTCGCTGAAAGTAACGCGTCTTACGCTCAAGTGGTGAAGCTCGGTAAGACAGCGCTCCTCAAATGACGGCAATACTAACCTGTCTGCAACGTCCACATTGAAATGCATCCGTTTCTGCTTCCATTTCTTCTGAGCCCAAAGAGGGAGATTCCTCGAGGGCCTGTTGGCTTGGAGCCTCAGGATCTGAACCAGAGAGATCCTGGACAGAACCAGCAGCTAACGGAGTGGTAGCCATAAAGGAGTTGATGGTTGGTGAGAAAGACAATGTGGCGATGGCAGCAATACCATGCCGATTCAGCCGGAGCTCGTATTTGTCATGCTGCAGTAATTAAGAGCAGCATGACACCTCCCTCTTTAGAACAAAGAAGCTCACCGGCATTGAAGAGTTCTCATGAATCAGCCTAGGAGCGTGTCTGCATGCAGCGCTTACGTGCAAAATTACTTTGTTACTGTCACTAGATCGCTCCTGAAGACACACATGTTCTCTCCGATCTCGTCGTACTGGCAGATGCAACATGCGTATACAATAATGCGACGTGCAGGGTCAGCCTGAACATCCGTAAGGTGAATGAGGTACTCATAAGCAGCAGCAGGTTGCAGACGCACACATGGATAGAGCAAGTTATTACATTCTGAACAGAAATGAAGGGAAGCCTGTGAGGCGATAAGGGTTAGAGTGCGAAAATTGAGGCTGACAAGTCAGACTTCCTCGCCATACGCCAGTCGAAACCATTGAAGGTCAAGTGGCATCTAGGACATCAAGCCCAGTGGAAATCGGCTCGAATTAGGGCTGCACGTAGCTGTAAATACCAATAATGAAATACAAATTCGGCGTTAAATCTGTATGTACCGGTGACGCACCGATGCACAAAAATTTTTTTTTACAAAACTCAGTTGCTTCCGGTTCAGAACCGCCACCAACTGATACCGGCGTGCCCAACACTTTTCGCAGCGCACAGAAACTAAAAAATCTTCTGCTTGGCATCATCTTCGCTCGATGCACTTGCCATCGACTTGTCTCATTTCTGTCACTCGCATCTGCACTCACACTCGTTTTTCCGTGTCTGTACACACACTCGCATCTGCACTCCAGTCGTCACCCGATTTCCTGTCTCTGCTTGCACTTGCGTCGCAGGCACACGCATCTGCGTTCTGCTCGATTTTCTATTTGCATCTGCATCCAAACTCGATCTTCGTTTACCCAATGGTGTGGATTCTTCGTTTCTGCAGATGCACTCGTCGCTGGTTTTTTCATCTATCAGAGACACAGAGACGCTAAGCGCCACGCGCTCTCGGATTTTTGCATACGCACGGCACTGGAACCCTCTGCGTTTTTCAGATCTACCACACCGTGACGTACATTTTGTTGGACTTAGGCGCTTCTTTTCCCCCAGCACCCCAGCATACTTTCGACACGCCAAGTTCCACCACCATCTCCCTGAGTTCCTGCCTGGCGTGCATGCTGCTTCGCTTCCCGGTGAAAGAGGCGACGGGGGAGACGATGCAATAGATGGCGAGAACGGTGGGGCGTGATGACGTGATTAAAGGAGGCGATGACATGGATGGCAACGACGTGATAGAGGGAGATGAAGTGGTGGAGGCCAACAACGCGATGGAGGGGGACGACCAAAACTACCAAGACGCGAATCCGGACGGTGTGACAAGAGATGTAAGGAGCCTCTCTTTGCTATGAATTTTTATTTATTCATTTATCTACAGGAAGGAATTGACGGATACGGGCTAGAAGAAGTCCCAGTATCGTCGGATTCACCCTCGCCAATGGCAGCGCCCACCTCACCCTCGGCAGCTGCGCCATCCTCGCAGCCTGCAAGGCGGCTCGTAGTCGAGGATATTGAGCGCGCCGTAGGCGCTACAGATGGCGGCCACATTTCCTGCACGGAGTTCTGGTCAGTGCCGGGCTCTCCATCTATCTATATCTATATCCTCCGCCGCTGACCGCGCCGCATGCCAGCTCGCCCGCCACGTACCCGCACCACGCCCCCCGCACTCGACAAGCTCCAGCATGACCTCGCGCACCTCCTCAACGCCGCCCTCCACCCTGCAAACCTCACCGTCCTCCCTGCGCACAAGGCGTGGCTCCTCAGCCTCGACTGTGTCATGCGAGCTCGATGTCGGCGGCGTGCCTTGTGTCCAGCCCCACGCCGTCCGTGTCCACGCCCATGCCCATAGCGTCGTCGCTGACATCGCCGCACCCAGCGCGCCCGGGCGCTCTGTACTCGACGGGCCTCATCAGGTCAGGTCAATGAGGGGCGGCGTTAAAGATGCATTCGCAACGCTCTCAGAAGCAGACAAGGAGATGAGTTAAAATCTTTATTCAGTTATGCCAGTGTCTCATCTATGAGTTCTACAGTGAACTCAGCAAAATGAACAAGTCATGCAAGATATCGCCCGACATGAAGGGCTCCAAGCCAAACTCATCAACCTGATATCGCCCATCAAACACTCGCTTCGCATTACATTGGTGCATATATCTCTCATTTTATTTCATTGCTTTCTCATTCATTTCATTTTTTTTCTTTCTAGCCGTTGGACGTGGTATGGGTAGATGCAGAGTGGAGGGATCGGTGCTGGGCGCGTGGTGCAGGTGCGCGGAGCGTGGAGGGATCGGTGCTGGGGCGCGTGGTGCAGGTGGGTGCAGAGCCGAGGGATCGGTTGTGTACATGTACCAGCGGTTGTGCACATACACCAATACAGAAAAAATCGGTTTTATTCTGCTATCTACCGGTGAGAACATCCCTACACATCTCACAGCAACTCTGCGCATCTATCAGCCGACCAAAATATCGGTTATAGTTCCATTTCTCGGTTTGTGGCGGTTCTCACATGCAGCGCTTATTTTACAGATATTTACATCTATACGCAGCCCTAATTCGAGCCGATTTCCACTGGGCATCAAGGTTTATGTTTCCTCGCATATCCAGGGAGCGCCAGATGGTTGACTGAGATGCTGCGACGTTCTGTTTGGCTCGGTTGGTACATGTATCGGATGACGCGACGCGAGCACAAGGTGAGTGAGTCTCACGCATTCACAACACGTGAACGTACACAGTGTTTATGTAACGAGACGTGCCTTGCGAAGCCACGTGACGATCGACGCGCGCTTCAAATGGACGTAAGGAAGTGGCCTCATTCCCTCCCTTCCCCCGCTTGCCTCGTCCCACACGTCCGTCCCACTCTTTTGGCCGACGCACTCAACTACTCACACTTACAGATTCTCAGCCCGTTAGCGTCCCGCTACCCACACGGTGATGGAAGGTACGGTCCTCGTCCCAGGATCCTGCACCTCTCTCTCTCTCTCTGGGTTGGGTCGGATAGGGATATCTCCTGAGTGAAGACACTAACCCCACTGCTTGCAGCAGATTATTCGCAAGTGCGTAGTGCTTCGGTTCTCGCTGGTCAAAATTCACGTCCTGTATGCTGATGGTCGTGTTACGGATAGGGCTGCTCAGCACTTACGGATATTTTGACCTTCCTGCGTCTCAAAATGCCGCCTGTCGCTGAACCACACCATACACAGGGAGCGTCGTGCAATCTTTGTGAGGCGTGCCTGGGGTATGGAGCGGTGCCGGGATGGGTTCTAGGAATTTATTTATTTTTTTAAACTCGACGAGTGTCGTTTTACATGCACTCGGCACGTGCTCGTTTCCGTTCCTTTGTTATAATCTCATGTATCGTGCGTGCTATGCTTGGTTTGTGTTTTCCTGTAACTGTTCTTTATCTATGCTTCATTTCACTAGCCCGTTGCTGCTGTTGCTTATGTGCATCCTCGGATCCTAAGCCGCCTTACTTCGTTCACTCATCCACCATTGAAAATCGATTGTCCACAGGCAATACAATCTCACGGAAATATCCCATAGCAGATCCCGCCAGTGGCTAGCTACTTCGCACACAATAGACTGATCTACTGCCTGGTCCGCCACTTTCTTCCCCCGGTTTGGCTTTCATCTCTTCGTTCACGATTCCCTATGACTATGCCCTCTGATTCGAGCTCCTCGGCTCCCTCCCACATCTCGCAGCTCGGGGCGTTACGCACTTCCCAACCCCTCCCTTCCAGATAAGTTCCGGGCACCCGTGTAGCAGTTGCCATCCCGCTTTCCGCGTCTGTCAAGCGTTGTGTTCTGCCTCCATACGCCCGGCAGCGCTCGGTCAGATGCAGATGGTGCGCAGCCAGAAAAACAGTCAAGCAATGCTATCGCATATACAATGCTTGGTCATGCTCAGATGAGCACTAAAAAGTGATTCTCCTCGCGCCGCCGCTTTCCCTGACGTGTTTGGCAAGATACTTATGATTTCTATCGATTGGATTTGATTATCATGTTATTCTCTGGTGCATGCTCCCTCTGCTACTCTTTTGACTGTTCCATCCTCTAGTAACTACCTTGAATAGAAGCTGGCTGCTGCCTCTAAGACCCTAACGTTGGGCCAGAACTTGCATAGGTCACAAAACCATGACAATGCAACCTGAAAGTTGCCACTGAAGTCCAGATATGTGCGCGACACAGAAATATAAAGACATGAGACTAAACTGATAGAATACGCCGTGGCCGTAACAAATTGAAAGGAAAAACTACAGGGGCAAACACTCATCGGTACCCTTCGTTTCTTGCCTAATATACAATGCGTTATCGCCAGAGACCACACTCTCGTGATCGACAACCTCCCCGTACGCGTTGGATTCCCTTGGTGTGACTGCAGACCTTTTGCGACAGCACATCGAAGTAGCGAGAATGGGGTTGACCCATCTCCAAAACATCAAGGCATCAAGAAATTCCTGAGACAGCAGCTCCAGCTATGGAATTACCACAACAAGAATGCTCACCTTGCTCGTGCCAAAGATGAGAAAGGCAATGAGAGGGGCTATGACAGTTGGAGCTCGTGAGTACTAGTACGGTCACTATAGCATGATGACAGCCAAAACGCACTTCCGGCTTGCAGCATGTCGGCCCACACAGGGATGACAGAGGCTATGGCATTTGGAGCTCGTGAGTACTAGAACGGTCGCTATAGCGCGATGGGGGCCACAACGCACTTGGGGGTTCAAAGATGCCGTCCCCAGAGATAACAGTGTCCATTTGATTAGTGCCACCAGTAAGGACATAGAATCTCTGAGCGTTAAGCATGGTTGTCATATAGGCTCTTTCATGGTGGCAAGTCCACATGTAGCCGAGCGGATATCCATGCAAATGATCAGACACAGGACACAGAGACAGCATATGGGGAAAGGGAACATACACAGCGGCCACAATGCGATACGCGGAAAAGATGACGACACGAAAGACAACAGAGAGTGGTACTCCAAGTGTCTTCCCTCCAGTCCGTTGAAAAAATAGCCAACGACGGTACAGAATGTGGATTATGCATCCTTTGAAACAGATTAGGGAAGCAACACAGTGAGGGTCAACATACCATCAAATATGAGAGTGACAATCAAGATGGAGACCAATACGGTGTACTGAGAGATAAGGCTGTGGAGGTCGTGGTCGGTTTGCAAAGCCTAGATGAAGGCATGGAAAGTGCTCACAAGGTGTTATTATTAAATAACATACAATAAAAACTTCTCTCGGAGGCAACTAATCTTCCAGATTGAAACAGAAGCTAGATTCAAAATCAGAGGAGGCTTAGCCGTAGAAGCAATGAGGTCTGACGAAGTCAACGCGAGCGCCGAGAGCAGGCAACGAGAACGCCAGTAGAGCCCCGTAAGGCGCTGATAGAAGCTGGGTAGTGAAGAAAGCTTTCATAAATACCAATGACAGGTGATGACAAATGAGATCTACCGTAGCTCTCGTCCATCGAATTTGCCTGGGACTACGAGGCCCATGAATAGCAGCTCTGAAATCAAACCAAAGCTATGTGTGTCTGAATTGTGTACTCGTCATGGCGATAAAAGAACATAGCTACCTGAACAATCAATGCACACATGGCTGTATCTGTCATCACCTGAGCTCCGGAGACAAGTGCTGCCTGGTTCAAGCACACCTGATCGGAGTGAAGGAATGGAAGTGTGGCTCCAAAAAATTGACTTGCTGGTCCCAAACGGTATAGTCTGCCGTATCCCGTAGTGAAGTGATGTGACCCGAAATACGACAGGAATTTGACTCACCCAAGAGAGAAGGTTATGCTAGAAAATATCCACGTGAAGCAAAAGTTAAGATATGTAAGATCCCGTTGCGCCGTTTTGGAAAAGATAGAGAAAAGGAGGAGGATGGGAAGTCCAATGTGACCGCCGATTATCTGTAGCGCACGGTATATGGCCTGATGTTGCCTCAGCTCTGCAAAATACCCGCACTAAGCAGATGAAGAGGGCAGCAAGATGAGTGTCATACGTTCATCCGCTCGATTCAGACCATCCAGGGTGGCCGAGGCATTCGGTGTGAGCAGGAGTTGCACGTCGCCAGCACTGCGTCCATCAAAATGGCACAAGGCTATTTGGACTAGTACAGCAAAATGTCAGATGCTTCTGCAGTGGTAAAGTCAACTGACAAGGTTACGGTTTATTTGATACTGTGTCAATGCCTGCCACCCGCCGGTGTCAGATTCAGGTACCCCGCACAAGTCCGCAATCGCAATACCCTGGAGTCCATTGTTTGAGCAGCAGCCACGGAAACATTCGTGTTCTCCGGGTTCACCGTCCGGCGGACACTTCGCCAGTGTTAGCTCCTATTTTCAGTGGAACTTCCATAGTAACTGAACAGTTCACCTGTATCTCCATTGTCCCATTGGGAAGAGGAGCCGACAATGGAAGGGTGACAAGAGTGGCCGGCAATGCCATGTCAAATGCATTGACTGAATGCAGGCATAAGTTCTCCGCGCAAGATCCAAAATATTATGCTTACTAGCAGAGATGAAGAGTAGACTCAGAGAAATCCCGAGCATTTTCGCGAGCACAAAGACACTTTCCAAGTAATAGAATCAGTGATTGACTCCCGGAATCCGTCTGAACTGTTCGGTAATAAGAGTGGGAGTCCACGAACCAGAATTACCCAGCGGGCGGCGGCCAGGGCAGGTGAGGCTGAGGAGGAACTGAGGGCCTATGTACAGTAGTACCTCATTGTGCTCGCCATTGCAACCGATCTATACTCATGTGCTCGCATCTATATATACCAACCGCGCTCGACCTCACATCCGGTACGTGCGGCGTGCCACCTCCCTGGATACGGGTAATTATCACTGGGGTTATTCCTGGCTGGTGTCGTATTGTCCTGTCGACGTTAGTAGTACTACAGTCGGTGTGGTACGCTACCTATGGCACAACAATTCAACATTCTGCACATTGCTCCTTACTATATATGTACTGTAAGCCATATTTTCATTTCTCATACCATCTCTCAACGATCGGCACACCAATCGACGTCATCAGCTAGCTAAGAGTGCATTCGTCTAGTCACGGTTCTCTTGATCCACTCAAGAAGGCCTATATTCTTGCGCATTTTGCGGCCTCGTTCAAAGGGAGGTTCATCAGTTGCCCCGGTGCCCGCTTGGATCTGTCAAACGATATTGGAGATTCTGTGTATATATTTGATCTTTCTTGAAGCACCGCATCTTCCATATATACATAGATCTGGTAGGTGATATATGTACCAAGCTAAGAAGCTCAAAATGCCAACAGATTACACATTTTAAGTCATGGATA
The DNA here is from genome assembly GCA_015179125.1 of Gautieria morchelliformis. Lineage (NCBI taxonomy): Eukaryota > Fungi > Basidiomycota > Agaricomycetes > Gomphales > Gomphaceae > Gautieria > Gautieria morchelliformis. Next base: position 8,992 of record WHVA01000531.1, on the reverse strand, counting down.
TCATTCCACTTTAATAACTGCAGTTCCTGAGGGCTTAGACTTTTTCTCTGTGCTCGCGACAATGCCAAACAATTCGACGATGGAACGAATCACCAATTGGAGGGGCCTTCAACCGTCATTCATACTGTACCGAAGGCAGTGCGAGGCGCCTCACGTGGGATTCGCTTGAGGTTCCAACATGATCGGGGTGCACCGGCCAACAACGATATACGTGCCCGATACGTCGTCTTTGAAAAGCCATGCAGGAGCGCACTTGTGGTGCTTGTGAACGTTGCGCAGGATCGGTCCAAAAATATTGGAGGTTGCCAAAGCGGACGCTAGAGCCATCGCGCGCGGTCCAAGAGTTGGGGCGCGTGAGGTCCCATGCTGAGGTCGTTGATAAGGCGAAATTTGCCCGAGTGGGGTGTTGGAAACCACGCCGACAGGTGTGCTGTATATGCCAGGGAGGAGATCGCACCCGAAAGCATGTGAGGGTGAGTAGCGACCACATGCAGCAATTTCAAAGCCCCGCTGCTCGCGCAGGCAATCTAAACCGGGCTCATAAATGTCTCGATCCGACAAATGTGACCGGGGCAGATTCACCTACGTTCGCAAACTGCACTTAGACAACAAGAGGGTGAGAAGAAAGGAGGAACTCGAAATGGTCGACATGAATCGGCGTTGTGACTTTGAATAGTGAAGGGCTATCGCGGATAGTTTGCAGCGCGCAAGACGCTGCCGGGGACGCATGGAAACGGCTCCGCGACGTCCGTCGACCAGGCAGAAGGAGTGCAGGAGGCAGCCTGAGCTGACCAAATGAAACCTCGAGCCCACGTTCCATCGGAAAGACCCCGCAGCGCAAGATTTATCAAAGTTCTCCGTGGCTGACCCCGGACCCGCGATCACATCACGCCCTCTTGTTGTTTCTTATATTTAGTGCAAAAATCGCGCAGAGGTGCTGCAAGCAAAGAGTGTGAAAGAAGTCTTTGCATACAATATTCGGGCCTTTGCGCCCTAGCCTGTAGCTCCTAGCACATTGTCCATTCTAGAGGTTTCTCGCGATTTCACTCAAAAAAAAAACCCCCAACGTTGGCCGAGAGTGAAACGTTGAGATCACCGGGGACGTATACAGCGTGCCTGGTGTATACGCGACTGAACTGATATGAGTACATCTCGAATCATACTGAAGGCTTGTGCTTACTACTTGTTCTCGAGGGTGTCGAAACCGCCCTCATTGGAGGACGCCAGTCGCTACCTTCAAGTTCCACAGAGAATTTTGCACAGGTCTTTATCCCTGAGAAACTGCAATGAATAGTAACAGGCGTATTTTGGCATGGAATACAATTTATGGTCGATCCGCATCCAACCCGGGATAAAACACTCGTATCAAATCACGGACCTTATCACAAGTTCGACGAGCTCCATTGAGCTGCCTGGAAATCCTGTCAACTTGGATCCGCACCCCCACCGCCCTGAGGTCCAGTATACTCCTTCAAGTCGGGGTCCATAAAACTATGGCCACAGTTGCAGCACACGTAAAATAGGATCAAACGTGTCTCCCTCCTCGATTGGTCTTTCGGGCTTTGGTCGGGGTAAGTGCCGTATAAGTGAATCTTTGAACTGTGCACCAGGATACGGCCGTTGAGTGCTAGGGAGGAGTAGTTTTTCCTGAATATTACATCCACGTTCAAGTTCGTCATGCGCCCAACGGACAATAAGTTCGCCCGCAACTTGGGTGCGTATATGACGTCGGTCAAGGTGATGGGTACGTTGGGGAGCTCGAACTTCGGGTCGGACACGATATCTATGTGTATGGTGCCCATCTTGTCGGCTGTGAAGGAGTCCCCGCTTGCCATCTCAATGGTGACGGGAGTGATGTCATGGATGGAGGCGAAAAGGTCCAGGTTGCCCGACAGGTGGCTAGATGCGGCCGAATCGATGTGCCAGGTGTGTGAATCCACAATCGTCAATGTCAGGGCAACAGTGTGTGCGGCGGTGACGATCTTTGGGACAGGTTTGTGTGGTGCCTCGAGTGCGTTGGCGACCATTACGATGTTCTTCGTCTGTCCAGCCAACTGTGCTACTGTGTCCTGCGTGGGCCTGCCAGGCTGCAGGGTCTGCTGCTGGACAACTGGTGAGGGTGCGCTTCGATTCAAGGAAGTCTGAACTGATGAGTTGGACTGTCCTTGATGGGGTCTCCAGGGTGTCTGCCCAGACAAACCACCCCCTGGAGAGTAACAGCGTGATGCCGAGTGACCGGGCTTTCCACAGTTGTTACAGTGGTAATATGGCCTCTGATAGGGCCTAGGTGTGTGACCCCTTTGTGAGTGCTCGAATTGTCCGTGGCTCTGGTTCTGAAACGCTGGATTCTGATTTGTATGACTAGCAGGTCAGTTCGGTTTAGACTGTGCGACAAATGCCGTTGCAGCTTGACTCGACATCTCCAGCGCGCTCAAGTTGGCTTCGTGTGCCTCGAGTCTCTCTTCGATCACGTCAGGGTCGCGTGTGATCATGCAGATGGTCTGGGAGACCGGTCTCCACGACTCAGGTACATTACGGAGAATGGTGGCCGCGTGAGTGGAGTCTGCTATTACCTCGCCCATCATCTTCACCTGACCCCTGAATTCTTTCATGGTGGTTAGATACGAGACGATGGACTGTCCTTCGAGCATGTGGTAATTCTCATACTTAGTCCTGACGATGCTGATCTTGCTCGGGTCGGTGGACTCGAATCTTTTGATCAGTGTCTTCCAGGCTTCGCTGGCAATGTCAGTATCGTCGATGGCGGTGTGTAGCTCGGGGGATATACACAGCATGACTTGGTTGTATGCTGTGTTGTTCCTGTCGTTCCATTCGTCGACGAGCTCTGAGAGTGGGGTCGTCCCTACGTGAGGGATGTTGTTGGTCATGGTAACTATCTGGTTGGCGGCGGATGGCATAAGGTCGGTGTCAGTGATATTAGCGTAGAGTCCGCAATCTCTCGCCGTGGCTAATGACTCTCACTTCCAGGAGACCCAGTTGTCTCGCCCTAACTTGGGCTTTATGTCCCGGAACTTGTGAATGTCGTGTTTAGGGTGGGGTACGGCGGTAATAACTTGGGCCATTGGTAAGTCTGAGACTTTTAATCTCTAGTAAAAGCACTTCAGTGGTTTGGACAGGGGATAGCGGTGCGCTCAGAATGGGACTCGACAGGACTACACTACATATTGTAGTGTACAAATGACATGGTAGCCTATGTCGCTTAGGCTGGAGCGGCAGTGAGAGCTACAAGGGACTGAGACTGAGAATAACGCTGGAGTGGACAACTATAATTGTCTGGGCTCTTCGACATACAAGGTAACTACTTTATACTAAACAGAATATTGCTGACTAGTAGGTATCTAGCTCGGTGTGGAGTACGAAGGAATGTACATAGAAGATCGGATGGGAAATAGTGCGGGGATAGATCTCTGGGGTTATTCCCAGAGTGGAGTCGAGTCACGGGGTAGTTTTATACCTAGTTATACATGTACATATTCTGGATCGGGTGTAGTGAATGGAGATGGAGTGGGGGAATTGGGCTGAGTCGTGGGGTAAGAGTCAGTTGGGGATAAGGAGCGTATGGGATCGTACATGGCGCATATACACGCTCGGATCAGTTCCAGGCAGCCAGCACATCTCTGGTTCCACAACATCTTCCACATCTCAACGGGATCGTCCATAACTCCTTCGATATGGACGTACTGTGTAGGATTTAGAGATTTCAGTATGATGCCAGCCGCTTCTTTCCTTTTCAGCTGCCACTTTTCTATCTGCGCTGCGTCTGTTGGCATTTTCGAGTCCTCGGTGATTATTCGCCACGCGTTGATGGTCATTAGCTTCCCTTGCATCACAACTGTCCATGTGTTGTAGTTGGTGCTTGTGAGCTTTATGCCTCTCGCGCTGTTTTCGGCTTCTGAGTCAACATTGTGGTTGAGAATCTCTTTCCTCAGTTTAGACACAAAATGGTGCTCTTCTCCTTTGATCAAGGCACGGGGCCCATAACCTGATACAATTAGGCTGAGTTCGAAGAAGGAAATGTATATAGTTAGTCTGAGTGCAAGCAAATCTACGAGGGTCTCACCTGAGTTCGAAGAAGGAAATATATAGTTCCTTCTTCGAACTCAGACACTATATCGATACGATCACACCATCAGGCCCGAGGCCAAGGCTCTGTCACAAGCCTGCCGGTACGTGGTCGCCACTCAGTACCGGGGGTTGCGTTTAAAAATTAAGAACCCGCCCGTGGCCCCACTCACTGGCTGGCTGTCTCCCACTTCTCATCGTATCATGCAAACGTCCCGGGGGCCTTCTCCGCACGCTGTCTTTTTTCTGCGATTCACGCCAGCGTGGGGCGGGGTACTAGTAAGCAGCCCCATGCCAAGGTGCTGTAGCCGGCTGCATGTAGTCTACATTCTCAACATGATCCCCCGCAGCAGCTGATGCTCTAGGGCTGCGGGGATCATGATCAGTAGATCCTTCTCGGATCACGGTAGCGAGGCTGTGGCAGGCAGGCTCCAGACTCGGTGCCAGGGGAATATCAGGTGCATGCAGTACATTGACTACTTAAACGAGAATTTTTTTATTTGCAGCTGTTATGGCAAGCACATGAGCGGTACCCCTCAGCCTGTAAATAACCCGTGTATCTACATGTACATTAGTTATTACATAATCCCAGTGGGCCCATTAGGGACCCACTGTATAGTTTATGCGTGGGAACCGGCCAGCGGTCCACATCGCATCTTACTCTTACCTGTCACTACGTAGCATTCAGAATACCACTTATTGGTCAAGTTCTGTTGTGCCCTTGTGATACAAGGTCTTAAGATCGACATCCTTTACACCTTTTTGAACTATCCTGCGGTTGATCGCCACGCGACCAACCGATAGTGGATTCGAAGCAATCTTGAAAAAGATCACTGGGTCGACGACTAAACATCGTTGAGACCCTCCAGTAGACCCTCTACTGTCGGCTGCGAGCGTGATGATTCCACGCAGTCGAAGAAGGACACGAGCGACGAGCTCGAGGTCCACACCCCAGGCGCAGCCCAGTGACACGACGGCTGATGCTACCCTGGACCAAGAGACCAGGACGATAGAAGACGGAGAGATCATAGATCTCACCGCCCTCGTCCCCTCAGCAGAGGACGAGGAAAATCCCGACCACATCTCGTCGAGCGTGGCCGAAGAAGAGACGACGCCGGGCAACGAGTCGGTGCCGCCCCCCCATCTCTCTCTGCCCAAAGACAAAGGAAAGGGCAGAGAAGTCTCGCCATCGTCAGACGGTAGAGCAACAACGTCGAGGCGGGCACAGAGCCACGACTCAAACCGACGCTCATGAAGTAGAGCGACGACGATCGTCCCTGAAGGAGGACGACGGCAAAAGAGACGAGCCCCAGACGATGGTCAGGACTCGGAATACTCAAGCTCTAGTCGCAAGAGCTCGAGGGCTCACGCCATCGACCACGAGACGGCAGAAGCCCTGAATAAACAGGTGCAGGCCGCGCTGCACCGAAGTACACTGACGCGCCACAAGCACGATCAGCTGGCATCGCAGCTTGACAACGCCGCCGCCACCCTAATGGCAATCGGCAAGGAACTCCACCAGGCGGAGGAGGTCAGGCTGCAAGATGCAGCCATGCTGGAGGATGTCCAGAAAGCACTCCGCCCACACGGGGAATGCGACGCAACTCGTCCGAGCTCACGACAGGCCGCAGCTAACGAACGCAGTCATGACGCGAGCCGAAAGGAGCGAGACAAGCAGTGAATGCCGCTGCCAGCCATCCCGGTCGAACAGGACGTAAGGTTTGGGAACGAACCTCAGGAGCAACAGGCTGCCCCAACGGACAGCCGTAAAACGATCCAACAGATCGTCAGGGAGCAGGTCGCCTCAGAGCCTGACTCTGAAACGACGACCGAGAGCTTAGAGCTCGAAGTCGCACACTGGCAGCGTAAAGAGGCCGCAGCCGTGGGCCGCCACACACGGGCACTCGAGCTACTAGCGAAGAACGCTGAAGAGACGGTGGCCCACAGCCACACTGCTCAGCTACCCGAAGAGCAGCTCACGCAAGCCGTACAAGACGCACGGCAAGCGCGGACAGCCTACAACAGCAGGCTACGGATCCGCAACGCGGGACTGACCAGGGACACCAGGCACAAAACGCCCCCGGAACCGAGAGCACAAAATGCTCCTGATCCCGAGCCTGACCCGGGACCGGGGCCCGTCAGGGCATATAACAGCCTGCCCCGCGCGGCGTCACAACCGCGCGAGAGATCCATGGCCCCAACGGAAGGCCAGGGAATCCCTGACCAGGCCGACGTCGTACCGATGGAGCCGTACGACGGGATCACACGGATGATCCGCATGGCGTTAGCAGACGCCGCGGACACAGACCCAAAGAAGTCTGTGCTGGCGAAGGCCGGCGTAAAATTGGCCCACCCCGAGCCATATGCAGGGGGATCGGACCTCGAAGAGTTTGAAGTCTTCGTGGGCCATCCTACGATGGCTAAAAATGAACTGCCTCCTAGGGCCAACCAGCATTGACACGCAGGTTGGCTATGTGGGAACTTGCCTCACCGGCGAAGCCCAGGAGTGGTTCCTTCGAAACGTTGAACGCTTCGATCGCCAGGTCCGTATCTGGACGCTGGAATCAGTGATGCAAGGCCTTCAAAAGAGGTTCCTGCACACACTGACATACCATCACGCATTGAATAAATTCGACGCGGTCATGCAAGGCATGAGAACCGTTCAGGAGATGCTGAACGAGCTCACGAAATACGCGGCACGTATGATACAGCCGCCAGACGAGTACACGTTCCGGAGACGGTTCGTATCGGCGCTACGTGAAACACTGCGCAACGAAGTCCTCAAAAAGGGCTATAATGCCGAGAGCAGCTCAATAGAGCAACTCTTCGAGACGGCCCGAATGATCGAGGAGGCATCACGATACAACATGGGGATGCGCCGCGCAGAAAGCGCAGCAGCAACAGCAAGCGCCGCCTGGCTCACAGGGAGCAAGCCGTTGACACAAACGGGCCTGACCAGGCCCAGCCTGTTCGCAAGAAGCGGAACAGGACAACGGCTACCGCCCTCACGCCCAGCACAAACTGGACGCCCGCCTGAAGCTAAACAGCCTCAAGCGTCAGGATCGTCCCCGCGACCTGCCCCACCGACGAAAACGTCGGGCCGGCCCAATGACAGGCCCAGCGGCAGCCAAAGCAACGCCACATGCTTTGAATCCGGCCAGCCTGGCCATAAGAAGGCAGAATGCCCCCGGCTTAGGTCCGGTATAAGGACAGCGGCCGTGAGGCATGACGGTGAAGCTGAGGATCCGGAGACGGATCCCGATCAAAACTCTCTTCAACAGATTGATGAAGAGGGGGAGGGTGATCCCCAACCCAACGACACTCCGGATAACGGAGACACACCCGCTGAAGAGTGGGACCCTGAGCCGTCCCAATACTATGAATGGGACGAAGAGGTGGAAGACACCACCTACAGGTCCAGCGCGATCATATTCATGCTGGAAGACGAAACCGCCACAAAAGTCATGGCGGCACGCACATCGGTCATGCCAGACAAGGCGCCCAAGCCGGTGTATCACCACCGAAGCAAACACAGAACGCGGCCAACGTGTCCGTGTAGTGAGAACCGTACCCTATCGGGGTACTGGGAAATAAATGGCGTAAAAGCCCACTGCCTGCTAGATAGCAGCAGCGAAGGGGTACTGCTGTCCCCTGAATTCACGCGAGCTACAGGGATGAAGACATTCTCCCTGGAGCAACCAATCGCGCTGCAGCTAGCCTGCATAGGCAGCCATTCCATGAACAACTATGGAACGAACACGACCATCAAGTTTGGTCGCAGGACATACGACGAATACTTCGACGTAGCAAACGTCGAATATTACGACGTGATCTTAGGGACACCGTTCCTAAGGAGATTCGGCATAACCCTGGACTTCTCGAGCCCAGGCACGATCCGCAAGGGAAACAAAGTGATCCCCACGGGCTCAGTCTCATTCGACGAAGACGAATCGAAGAACGAGGACAAAGGGCCACGGGTGAGCAGGATCACCCAAGCGCCGACGCCGAACCTGGCTCATTGAAGCCAGGAGGACGAGTCGCGGGACGACTCGTCCTCGAACTCACCCTACAGTCGTAGGGAGAGACGCTCTCACATAACGGTGAAAGCGATGGGAAAGAGGAAAGCGGGCCTGTGCGCCGCGGGACCTAATAGACGCCAACAGCGTCTAATGGCTTCTAAGCCAACCACTACCATCATCCTCACGGATGATGACCTTCCTCGCCTCCGCGAGGAATGGATGGAAAGGATCACTGACCTAGTCAGTGGGATTCTATTAGAACTCCCGCCACTGTGGGAGATCAACCATGAGATCAACCTCATCGATCCCAACACGCACATGCGGTATCGACTACCGAAATGCCCCGAACACTTCCGAGAGGAACTGTCGGCTAAGATAGAACGATACACCACTGCAAAGTTGTGGATCCCGGCAGTAGCGCAGCAGGCAGTACCCATGCTATGTGTGCCGAAGAAGAACGGTACGTTGAGAACCGTCTTCGATCTGCGCCAGCAGAACGAAAACACGGTGAAGGACGTCACGCCCTTCCCGGATCAGGATATCATATGCAGCGACATGGCTCACGGCCGATATCAAACTAAACTCGATATGTCCGAAGCATACGAGCAGATCCGGATCCATCTGGACCACGTAGCAAAGACAGCCTTTGCCACGATCCTCGGCACCTTCCGGAGCCAGGTGATACAGATGGGGGACTGTAACGCCCCATCAACATTCCAACGGCTGATGACAGCCATTTTCCGCGACTGCATAGGTCGCTTCGTCCATGTATACATGGACGACATCTTCATATTCTTGCTCTCAATAAAAGAGCATGAAGAACACCTCTACATCGTCTTTGACAGACTGAGGAAGAACCACCTCTTTCTGAGTAAGAAAAAGGTGTTACG
>WHVA01000530.1:0-74186 GCA_015179125.1 Gautieria morchelliformis | reverse complement strand
TAAGAAACAGGAGATGGAGCGAAGGAAATCAAGTATCGAAGGTGATTATCTGATTGCAGAATAACAGACATACATGAGGGGGTTTTTATACAAAACGCAGAGCAACAAGTAATGGTGTTGTACTAAGCAAATTCCGGAGGAAGCGGAAGTCGAGTACAATGTGTGGGAACTAACTAATTGGGAACAATGGGACTACAAGGGGGGTTCAGGGTAAGGTAGAACAATGGCAAAGAACAAGGGGTCGGGAAAACATATCTGACAACGAACTACAAGGGTGACCGGATATATGGTTTTGATGGATGGCGAGGTGGTACGGTGGGTCCGAGTAATAGAGTCGAAAGAACAAGGGAAATGTACAAGGGGCGGAATGTCGGAAATGTCGGAGGGGCGGAACGTTGTGCGGAACTATTGGAGGGGCGGAAGGAGTGGCGGAAGGAGTGGCGGAACTGAGGGTCGGAAGTCGGAAATGAACGGTCGTAACACCCTCCCCCTCTATAGACAACTATAGGGGTTAACTCCTACTCATAGAGGTCATCCATGAGGGAGTCCTCTAGAGTGGCTGATACGTCGTCGTCGTCGTCGTACAGGGCCGGAGGAGCACGTGACTCCTCCGGGGGCACCTCCACGTCATCGGTGGTGATTGGGTGAGGCTGGTTGGCCTCACTACTAGCGGCGGTCTCCGCTTGGGTGCTGGGGCCCGTGTCCTCGCGGAGCATGGCCTCAACGGCTGGGTCCTCCGTTTGAGGAGGGGGCCGGAAGCGCGCCAGCTCTTGGTCGAGCTGAGCGTGAGTGAGGGGTCGCGGCACCGCGGCCCTCATGTGGCTGGTCTCGATGACCTTTTGTTGGCCCTCACGGGTGGCGGTGCTGAATGCCGCGCTGGTGATGCTGCGCTGAACGTAATGTTCAATGCGCGCCGCTCGCTCGCGAGTGACTCCCACGTAGCGGGCCAACCATCTCGCGATCTCCGCGAGTGGGATGTCGGGGCCGGCTCGGCCCTCCACAGGGAATGGGCCCGTGATTGAGAGCCACAGGGTGGTGCTCTGAGGCGTCAGCGCTTCCCTGGTGTCGATGAGGCTCGACCATTGGTCCGTCGAGCCGAAGAGGTCGAGTAGCCTCGCCCTGAGCGGTGATGCGACCCCTTTGACCCGGGGTGCAAGGGCCTTCAACCACATCCAGACGTCCATGTCGTCTAGGTTGAAGGTGCCATCCGCGTTGTCACGGATGGCGGAGGGGATTCCTTCAGGGTTGTGTATCCAACCCTTTAGAATGGCTGCAATGTCGTGCGGGGTACCGCCCGCTATCACGAGACAATCCCTTTTGGGATTGCGAGCACGTTGTTCGCGCTCGATGGGTTTGAATACGCCGATCATCTCGCGCGGACACACGAGCTGCGGTGTTTCTTTTGCCCACGCGATGAGTTCGACGAAGCGTGGGTTGTCGAGCGGGCAGACGTCGTACCATTGAGTATGACGCTGTTGGGCCTTTCCTACTGGTCGTGGTAGGAGGCCCGTCTCGGAGATCGGTGGATCTCCGAGTGGGATAATCAGTCCCTCCCCCGGGTAGGGAGGGTGAACTGTCCCCGCCGGCAGAGGTAGGGCCACGCCAGGCCTGATGTACTGGGCCTCGACCTGTGCTACCGCCGCTGAAGGGCGGGGTCGTTGATGGTGTGCGACGATGACGCCGCTAGGTAAGCGCTGATTGCGCTTTCCTTCGCAATGGCTAGCCCATTGATGGTGTGGAGGGAGCCACGCAATTTCTTGCGCTTTTTCTTTGGCTGCTCTGCCAGCCGCTGTGCCCGTTCGGGGTCGCATGTCTTCCAGACGGACGAGTCGGACTCCCATCCATCTGGGACGCCGTATGCAGAGTCGGAAGGTGCACTCTGCCCTTCCGTCGTTGTCGTGGTGAGAGTCGGCGCCGACAATCGGGACGCTAGCCCGGATGTTGTGTGTGCCGGCAATGGCGCCGTCGTGCAAGGTGAAGATGGCCGGCCACTGGGTCCGTGGCCGGGTCATGTCACGGCCTTTTTGAGGCAGCGTGGACCAGGGTAACCTGGAGCTGGGCTGCACTCAGCTGCTGCTCCAGTTCCTTGATCCTGGCGCGCTCGGTTATGAGGCGTCGTCGCGGTCCTCGACCGCGCGTTCTAGCTCCTTGACCTCTTTTTTGAGGTCGTGGACGTCCCGGAGGGGCTCCTCTCGCGCGTCACGCGCGATGCCCCTTGGGAGCCATCCCCAAGCTGCATCGAGGCGTCGCCGATGTCTTCATCCCGCAACTTGACCTTGCGGGTGCCGGTGCGGCCCTAAGGTGCGCGGCGTAGTCCGCGCACGGTGCGCAATCGTCCGGGTGGACGATGGCGAGGGCGTCCTCCCATCCCACGATCATCCAGTGCTCCTGGTCTATCAGAGCACGGAGAATGTCGCGGCCCCTTGTCTCGGGCCATTGTTCGCGTTGTGGACGTTGACGGGTCAACGTCCATCCCATCTTTGGGGGGCATCATCTTCTGGGTAGATGATGGTGGTGGTTGCTTCCAAGAAGCGATGCGCCCTCGGAAAGATCCGAGGTGAAAATTTAACCGCCCGTGGCCGGCACGTCACGTGGTCTGCACGTGACAGACGCGTCTAGCGGCGTCTGGGGAGGTCGTGGCTTGCCCACCCCTCGAAGCTCTAGGTAGCTATCTAGGGCTTCAAGGTCCTTGCAGGACGACATGGGTTCCCATGTCACGTCGCCTAGGGTCCAACGGACCTGGAATTCCAGGTCCGTCGAGTTTATCCATCGATGTGCGATAATCTCGTCGACGAGCCACTCCTCGTCGTCATTTGCTCCGAAGTCATAAAATGACTTGGCCTCCGACGAGGGAACAATTCGTCGTTGTTAGCCTCGTATCGCCGTACGAGGCTGGAATGGAAGACCGGTGAAATGCGACGGCTTTTCAGTTCGTCGGGAAGATCAGGGTCACCGTCGAGGCGTCGTTGTGAGCCTCGACGACGCGGTACGGTCCGATGTACCGCGGGACTAGTTTTCTGGCTCTTCCTTTCGGGAGAGTTAGTTTTGTGTCGAAAGGTAGACGCGGTCGTTGGCCGCGTACCTGTCGCTCGCCATACGTTTCTTATTTGCGTGAAACGTTTGCGTCACTCGATGCTCTATGATTGCATCGTGTGCCGCCATCAGGTTCCATTTTGCCTGATGTGCGAACCGGGCCACCCCTTTGAACGGGGTGTCCGCGGCTATGGGGAGGTCTATCCGCGGCATATAGCCGTGGATCAGCTCGAAAGGTGCGAACCCTGTGGTCGCACTGACGTTGCTGTTGAGGGCGACCTCAACCATTGGGCATTTCACTGCCCAATCCTTCTGATCGTCTCTGACGACCGCGCGCAATATCTGGCCGATCGAGCGGTTTGCCCGCTCGGTTGCTCCATCCGTTTGTGGATGGAAGGCAGTTGACATGAGGAGCTTAGTCCCCATGAGTCGCTGGAGTTCACGCCAGAAGATCGACGTGAACTTTGAGTCTCTGTCCGAGACGATGGAGTCGGGAACTCCGTGTAGTCGATGACCTCCTTCAGAAACAGCCAGGCTACTCCCTTGGCTGACACGCTCGTCGTGGTTGGTACGAGGTGTACGAGCGACGTTAGTCGGTCGATGACTACCATCAGGTAGTCACAGTCGTTGGATTTGGGCAGGGGCCCCATGAAGTCGATGCCAATCGACTGCCACGGCCTATCCGGAATGGGTAGGCTGTGTAGTAGGCCTTTGGGCCGTTGTGGCCCGGTTTTCGTCATCTGACACCTCGCGCACGATGTGCAGAACGCTTCTATGTCTGGGTTCATGCCCGGCCACCAATATGCTCTTCGAACGTAGTTCGAAGTCTTCAGATGGCCGTAGTGGCCGACTATCTGATGTGCCCGATCGATGATAATTTCGATCAGCCTCCTTCCCCCTTGAAGAACAGAGCGGGGGACGGCAATGACGTCTCTCTTGAGCTGATTCTTAGTCCAGATCAGCCCGTCCCGGATTCCGAATCTCGGTGTGCGTCCGGGTGCGCCATGATCTTTGTGAACATGGTGTCCCTATGGTACGGTCTCGTAGGACCTTAGACAGGTCTACGCCTTGCTCGACGATCCGGCGCAGGGGTGCCCGTCATTCCCTGCGGCGATGGCTCTGACGTCATCGTCGTCGTCGCTGGACGCGGCGACGTTCGCGGGCTCTGGTGAGCCCTCGTTTAATGCGGCGGCTTCCGTTACTCTCGCCTCTGTCTTCTCAGCGAGGCGTTTAGAGCTCTTGTCGCCGCTGTTCGCAGCTCGACATACCGGTCGGTGGGCAATAACTCACCGTCCGGATCTAAACGCGCATCCGCGTTCACGAAGACGTGGTCCGGGTGATTGTCATCACTCGTGTCGCTCTCGTAGTAGCGCGACAGGCAGTCCGCTACCTTGTTCTCTACACCGTCAACATGAACGGTGTTGAAATTGAACCGGGAGAGAAACTCCCACCATCTGACCTGTCGGTCAGATAGGCTCTTTTGGGTCTCGAAGTACTCGAGTCCCTTGTGGTCTGTGACGAGGGTGAACCTTCGCCCCAGCAGTTTGTCCTCCCATTTCATGAGAGCCTCGAGCACCGCGATAGTCTCGTGCTCGTGAGTCCGGTAGTGTTGCTGAGCAACGCTGAACTTCTTTGACAAGAAGCCGGCTGGTCGACAAGTTTTCCAGTCGGGACCTTGGCCGTAGACCGCACCGACCCGGCTTTTGATCCGTCGGTGATCACCAGATCGGCTCTGGGCACCTTGCATCTACTGGACGCAGGATCGGGGCCTTACAGGCCAAGCCTTAATGCTTTGCCAGCATTTGTCGAGCAGTGGCGTCCATTGAATGGACGGTTATTACGCGCACAGCCCGATAGCGGGGTGGTATATGCGCTAACATCCGGCATGTAGTGTGCCAGATACTGTACGAGCCCAAGGAAACGCTGGACGTCGTTGAACGTCCGTGGCCTGCGCCACTCGCGGATGGTTGCATTTATCCTCGTCGGCATGTACCCCTCGGCCATCGATATATGGCCGAGGCACTCCATTCGGATGGAGTAGAGGTCCACCTTTTTCTTGCTCAGAAAGAGGTGGTTCTTCCTCAGTCTGTCAAAGACGATGTAGAGGTGTTCTTCATGCTCTTTATTGAGAGCGAGAATATGAAGATGTTGTCCAGTATACATGGACGAAGCGACCTATGCAGTCGCGGAAAATGGCTGTCATCAGCCGTTGGAATGTTGATGGGGCTTACAGTCCCCCATCTGTATCACCTGGCTCCTGAAGGTGCCGAGGATCGTGGCAAAGGCTGTCTTTGCTACGTGATCCGGATGGATCCGGATCTGCTCGTATGCTTCTGACATATCGAGTTTAGTTCGATATCGGCCGCGAGCCATGTCGCTGCGTATGATATCCTGATCCGGGAAGGGCGTGACGTCCTTCACCGTGTTTTCGTTCTGCTGGCGCAGATCGAAGACGGTTCTCAACGTACCGTTCTTCTTCGGCACACACAGCATGGGCACTGCCTGCTGCGCTACTGCCGGAATCCACCACTTTGCAGTGGTGTATCATTCTATCTTTGCCGACAGTTCCTCTCGGAAGTGTTCAGGGCATTTCGGTAGTCGATACCGCATGTGCTTGTGGGATCAATGAGGTTGATCTCATGGTTGATCTCCCGCAGTGGCGGGAGTTCTAATGGAATTCCACTGACTAGGTCAGTGATTCTTTCCATCCATTCCTCGCGGAGGCGAGGAAGGTCATCATCCGTGAGGATGATGGTAGTGGTTGGCTTAGAAGCCGTTAGGCGCTGTTGGCGTCTATTAGGTCCCGCGGCGCACGGGCCCGCTTTCCTCTTTCCCATCGCTCTCACTGTTAGGTGAGAGCGTCTCTCCCTACGACTGTAGGGTGAGTTCAAGGACGAGTCATTCCGCGACTCTCCTCCTGGCTTCAATGAGCCAGGTTCAGCGTCGGCGCTTGGGTGATCCTGCTCACCCGTGGCCCTTTGTCCTCGTTCTTCATTCGTCGTCATCGAATGAGACTTTGCCCGTGGGAATCACTTCGTTTCCCTTGCGGATCGTCCCTGGGCTTGAGAAGTCTAGGGTTATGCCGAATCTCCTTAGGAACGGTGTCCCTAAGATCGCGTCGTAATATTCGATGTTTGCTACGTCGAAGTATTCGTCGTATGTCCCGCGACCAAACTTGATGGTTGTGTTCATTCCATAGTTGATCGTGGAACGGCTGCCTATGCAGGCTAGCTGCAGCGCGATTGGTTGCTCCAGGGAGAATGGCTTCACCCTGTAGCTCGCGTGAATTCGGGGGACAGCAGTACCCCTTCGCTGCCGCTATCTAGCAGGCAGTGGGCTTTTACGCCATTTATTTCCCAGTACCCCGATAGGGTACGGTTCTCACTACGCGGACGCGTTGGCCGCATTCTGTGTTTGCTTCGGTGGTGATACACCGGCTCGGCCGCCTTGTCTGGCGTGACCGATGTGCGAGCCGCCATGACTTTCATGGCGGTTTCGTCTTCCAACGCGAATCTGATTGCGCTGGACCTGTAGGTGGTATCCTCCACCTCTTCGTCCCATTCATAGTATTGGGACAGCTCAGGGTCCCACTCTTCAGCGGGCGTGTCTCCATTATCCGGAGTGTCGTTGGGTTGGGGATCACCCTCCCCCTCTTCATCCATTTGTTGAAGAGAGTTTTGATCGGGATCCATCTCCGGATCCTCGGCTTCACCGTCGTGCCTCATGGCCGCTGTCCTTATACCGGACCGAAGCCGGGGGCATTCTGCCTTCTTGTGGCCAGGTTGGCCGCATTCAAAGCATGTGGTGTTTCTTTGGCTGCCACTGGGCCTGTCGTTGGGCCGGCCCGACGTTTTCGTCGGTGGGGCAGGTCGCGGGGACGATCCTGACGCTTGAGGTTGTTTAGCTTCAGGCGGGCGTCCAGTTTGTGCTGGGCGTGAGGGCGGTAGCCGCTGTCCTGTTCCGATTCTTGTGAACAGGCTGGGCCTGGTCAGGCCCGTTTGTGTCAACGGCTTGCTCCCTGTGAGCCGGGCGGCGCTTGCCGTTGCTGCTGCGCTTTCTGCGCGGTGCATCCCCATGTTGTATCGGGATGCCTCCTTGATCATTCGGGCCGTCTCGAAGAGTTGCTCTATTGAGCTGCTCTCGGCATTATAGCCCTTTTTGAGGACTTCGTTGCGCAGCGTTTCGCGTAGCGCCGATACGAACCGTCTCCGGAACGTGTACTCGTCTGGCGGCTGTATCATACGTGCCGCGTATTTCGTGAGCTCGTTCAGCATCTCCTGAATGGTTTTCATGCCTTGCATGACCGCGTTGAATTTATTCGATGCGTGATGGTATGTCAGTGTGTGCAGGAACCTTTTTTGAAGGCCTTGCATCACCGACTCCAGCGTCCAGCTGCGGACCTGGCGATCGAATCGTTCAACGTTTCAAAAGAACCACTCCTGGGCTTCGCCGGTGAGGCGAGTGCCCACATAGCCGACCTGCGTGTCAATGCTGGTTGGCCCTAGGAGGCAGTTCATTTTAGCCATCGCAGGATGGCCGCCACGAAGACTTCAAACTCTTCGAGGTCGGATCCCCCTGCATATGGTTCGGGGTGGGCCAATTTTACGCCGGCCTTCGCTAGCACAGACTTCTCCGGGTCTGTGTCCGCGGTGTCTGCCAACGCCACGCGGATCATCCGTGTGATCCCGTCGTATGGCTCCATTGGTACGACGTCGGCCTGGTCAGGGATTCCCTGGCCCTCCGTTGGTGCCACGGATCTCTCACGCGGTTGTGATGCCGCGCGGGGCAGGCTGTTATATGCCCTGATGGGCCCCGGGCCCGGGTCTGGCTCGGGATCGGGAGCATTTTGTGCTCTCAGTTCCGGGGGCGTTTTGTGCCTGGTGTCCCCGGTCAGTCCCGCGTTGCGGATCCGTAGCCTGCTGTTGTAGGCTGTGCACGCTTGCCGTGTGTCTTGTACGGCTTGCGTGAGCTGCTCGTCGGGTAGCTGAGCGGTGTGGCTGTGGGCCACCGTTTCTTCAGCGTTCTTCGCTAGTAGCTCAAGTGCCCGTGTGTGGCGGCGCGTGGCTGCGGCTTCTTTACGCTGCCAGTGTGCGACTTCGAGCTCTAGGCTCTCGGTCATCATTTCAGAGTCAGGCTCTGAGGCGACCTGATCCCTAACGATCTGTTGGATCGTTTTACAGCTGTCCGTTGGGGCAGCTGGTTGCTCCTGAAGTTCATTTCCGAACCTTACGTCCTGTTCGACCGGGACGGCTGGCGGCGGCATTCGCTGCTTGTCTCGCTCCTTTCGGCTCGTGTCGCGACTGCGTTCGTTAGCTGCGGACTGTCGTGAGCTCGGACGAGTTGCGTCGCGTTCCCCGCGTGGGCGGAGTGCTTTCTGGATGTCCTCCAGCGTGGCTGCGTCTTGCAGCCTGATCTCCTCCGCCTGGTGGAGTTCCTTGCCGATTGCCATTAGAGCGGCGGAGGCGTTGTCAAGCTGCGAGGCCAGCTGATCGTGCTTGAGGCGCGTCAGCGTACTTCGGTGCAGCGCAGCCTGCACCTGTTTGTTCAGGGCCTCTGCCGTCTCGTGGTCGATGGCGTGAGCTCTCGAGCTCTTGCGACTAGAGCTCGAGTATTCCAAGTCCTGACCATCGTCTGGGGCTTGTCTCTTTTGCCGTCGTCCTCCTTCTGGGACGATCGTCGTCGCTCTACTTCGTGAGCGTTGGTTTGAGTCGTGGCTCTGTGCCCGCCTCGACGTCGTTGCTCTACCGTCTGATGACGGCGAGACTTCTCTGCCCTTTCCTTTGTCTTTGGGCAGAGAGAGATGGGGGGGTGGCGCCGACTCATTGCCCAGCGTCGTCTCTTCTTCGGCCACGCTCGACAAGACGTGGTCGGGATTTTCCTCGTCCTCTGCTGAGGGGACGAGGGCGGTGAGATCTACGATCTCTCCGTCTTCTATCGTCCTGGTCTCTTGGTCCAGGGTAGCGTCAGCCGTCATGTCACTGGGCTGCGCCTGGGGTGTGGACCTCGAGCTCGTCGCTCGTGTCCGTCTTCGACTGCGTGGAATCATCATGCTCGCAGCCGACAGTAGAGGGTCTACTGGAGGGTCTCAACGATGTTTAGTCATCGACGCAGCGATCTTTTTCAAGATTGCTTCGAATCCACTATCGGTTGGTCGCATGGCGATCAACCGCAGGATAGTTCAAAAAGGTGTAAAGGGTGTCGATCTTAAGACCTTGTATCACAAGGGCACAACAGAACTTGACCAATGAGTGGTATTCTGAATGCTACGTAGTGACAGGTAAGAGTAAGATGCGATGGGAACCGCTGGCCGGTTCCCACGCATAAACTATACAGTGGGTCCCTAAGGGGCCCACTGGGATTATGTAATAACTAATGTACATGTAGATACACAGGTTATTTACACTCAGCCGCTCTGTCCTCCCATTCCGCACTCCACCCCCGTGTTCTCTCCGATCGCCCTCCGCCGGTTTCGGCGACCAATCTTCGCTGTTCGCGCCATTCACCATAGCCATGCCATCAAACTGCGAGTGACGTCCTTGGACTGGCTTTGTGGTTCATCGCTGGCCCTATCACCTCCTCTACTCAACCCCCTTTCAATGTTGTTCCTATGATCAGATTGTCACGACTCATGTATTTCCTGCACCCAACTGTCTCTAAGTTCCCCCTAGTCACTCCCCCTGCATCTTCGCCTGAGTTTGCCCAACCCTTCGACCACTCTTCCTCTACGCTCGCTCCATTCGCTGTTCACCCCATTCTCCGAACAACTATTCGCTGCTTGCATCATTCACCAGCAGGCACGCCATCACACACAATCGATACCATTTACCCTGCGTGATGGTTCATCACTAGCCCCATCACCTTCTCAATCCAACCCCTTTAGGTGTTCATATGGCCAGAATGCATTCACGGGATGTTCTACCCGTAGGTCGTGTGGGATCAACCCAGCAGGCGAAGAGTCCATGCAGGGTGGTGTATATGCGGGTCCCAAGGTATATTTCTGTACATAGGTGCCTTCGCCCCCTTTCCTCTCCGTTGTTTCATGTTCTCACCCTTCTTTCATTCTATTGTATGTTTATTCCATCTATCTGTAGCATGACTGTGCACCCCTATACAACCCTGACTCATGACGGCCTCTTTCCTATTCACTGTTACCATACAAGTATTCAGTATAAGTAGTTTACATTTGCATGTATATTCTTCAGTTCAATTATCATACGTCCATCTTGTGCAAACTTGACCTCGCTGTGACCATCGTCTGGAGCCTTCTCCTTTAGATTGCTATCTTCGACCAGAAGAAGACTTAGGCATCACTGGTGAGTTCTCATACTTCATCTTCATTACCTTAGCCTTCGAATTATTTTCTCTGCTGTCAGCGAAGGGCTCCAAAGGAGTGCCTTCGCCGGTGAAAGGATTGTCGCCACTTAGACAACCTTTCCGTGACACCTTGCATGTTACATCGTCAAGTGCCACGGGCTATTTCGCTATGACTGTAGATAGGGCGAGCTCCGTTCGGGCAGCCCTCTTATCTTCCGAACATTTATTGGTTCATCCTCTTCGCCGAACGGCATACTTATTCACACAAGTTATTCAGGCATTCGCTGTGTTCACTAATACATGATATTAACGCCTAAAAACCAATCTTGACACCTTGTTCTTTCAACTCTATTACTCAGACCCACCAGACTCAACTTGCAGCACAGCAAGACCATATGTCTGGCCCCCGTTGGAGTCTCGTTGTTTCTTTATGTCAGATATACATTCTGACCCCTTGTTCTTTTGCCATTGTTCTACCCTACCCTGCACCCCCCTTGTATTCCCCTTGTTCCCAATTAGTTAGTTACCCCATATGTCTATCCGACTTCTGCTCCCTCCGGAATTTGCTTAGTACTACACCATTACATGTTGTCTCAGCTCTTTGTATAAAAGCCCCTCACGTATGCTCGTTATTCTGCAATCAGATAATCGCCTTCGATATGTGATTTCCTTTGCTCTATCTCCTGTTCTTAGCACAGCGAGTTTTGCAAGACCTTTGTCTCTCCGCCTTCCACCTTTCCACCTTCCGACTCAAGTTGCAACTTCTGTTTAGTTTGGTACTTTCCGACTTCCGACTCGTGATCTGAAATACTTAGGATGATAGTTCATTGGGGGCGCAACATATAAGTTGAAGCCATTGTCCTTTCTAGTTCCAACTTGCGGAAATCTCGATATGTAACACCTTCACATGGTGGCCGCTCTGCACACTGTAAGACAGCGCAGCTGTCTAGTTGCGGATGATGCATACACAAGCACCCACAAACAGCTGCAGATTGTGGACAAGGATATCTTGTCCACATATCCTGTCCACATATCTTGTCCACCTAGCTTATTCACATCATGTCCACAGTTCCTTAAGAACCATACTATTCTTAGATTTCTTTGTTCTCTCAGACTATAAGTAGTACAAGTGTCCACCGAAATAGATCCTCTTTTAGACCCCCTCTCACTCGCACAGCTCCCTCCTAAACTATACCCTTCATTTACCACCAGGCCTGAACAAAGCATCACAGCACATACTAAGTAGAGGTTTTTATCCATGTGGCATTGGCGTTCCCTGGGTGTGAGTTTGTTGTCCTTGCCGAGTTTATCCAGTTCGGGTGTTTTCTGACCCTTGGATTGGCTATTCCCTTTCAGCTTATCTTTGCCTTTGCCTTTGCCTTGGTTGCTACCAGCATTAGCATTAGAATTGTCTGAACCTTGACCTTGATGTTGGTTGTTGTTCTGGGAACTTGCTTTTGGTTGGCTGACCTGTCGTTCTTGGCTTCAGTTTTGGGAGTGGAATGGGTTTCACAAGATACTTTGCCACGAGGTTCCCAATACCTCTGATCAATGTTCTGAATGAGGTCTCAGAGGTGGTCAGGGTTTGTCAAAATGCACCATCTCACCTTTGCTCGCTTGGGCAAATCCAGGTAAGCTCAGTGATGCAAAGCCAAATCATTGTATTGGAGGATGGATGCAAGCCTGTAGAAATTGAAAAAAAACCGAGTTGCCTTGTAGTTATCCTTCATGACCGATTCTCTAGCTCAATTTCAGCATCAGCAACCTGATTGTAGTTCAGATAGGGCTCTTCTGTAAATGCCATATAATCTGAAGCCCATGCGGGTTCATCAGCAGGGTCATCTGCAAGGTAGGGCTCGAAATAATCTAGAGCAGTCCCCTTGAGGAAGGACAAAACATAGTTCACTTTCATAGAACCATCTCGGAAAGCTTGGGGTTTGGCCTGGAAATTCAGCTTGCGCTGGAGAAGGAATCCTCAGAGCTTCTTCAAGTCCAAGCCGTCAAACTGGTCTGGTTCCTGGAGTTTTGCCTTGGAGTCATTCTGGTCTCCACCACCAGGTCCATTATCAGTGAGCCTTTCCAAAGCCATGAGCAGTTGCCCAACCTGTTACTCGCCACTTGCCGCTGCATTCAGGTTGGGATTAGGTCTCAGGTCTGCTACTTCAGGATCAGAATTATTATAAGGGCAACCTGGGCAGACGCTCTACACTCAAGCGGCGAACTGGCAAAGGGGGATCCAAAGTGAGATAGAGAACTATATACAGGACATAGACATACCTGGCGAAGGGGGGTCCAAAGAGAAAACTCTAAGGAACCCCTTCACCACCTAACTACAACTATAAGCAAACGTGGGCATGCTAGCCCGATCACCGAATGCCCGAGTTACATAAGCAATCATGCCAGCGATACCAGGGCTGGACAGATAAGGAAGGAATGATGTCGGAAGGGGCCAGAACAGGAAGGGAAATAAACAGAACACAAGACAGAAGGATGCTAAAGGCTAGGAGAAGCTCAGGGCCACCAACAACACGCTGTGATGATGCAGTGTGTGACAATGCACAGTGCGACGATGCACAGTATGACCATCCACAGTGCGATCATCCACAGTGCGACGATGCACAGTGCGATCATCCACAGTGTGATCATGCACAGTGCGATCATGCACAGTGTGATCATGCACAGTGCGATCATGCACAGTGCGATCATGCACAGTGCGATCATACACAGTGTGTGATTGGTGTTCCCCTGACAATTATGCTCAGGGTCAGAGTCATCACCACCTCCACCACCATCGCCAGGATAACTCGGTTCTGGGGTTCAGCACTCAGTTCATAGGGAATGCCCTCAGCCAGCACCAATGGCTTGGCGCCGGGGTACGGGTTGAGCTGATGGGGGGTTGGAATACCAGTGGCGGAACCGGGGGTTTTCTGGGATGCTTGAAGCCCCTCATGCACGCCAAGCTTAAATTGTCAGTGTTTCTTGGTAGGAGGCCTCTGACCCTGGCTTTCTTCATCATCCTCATTGTCCATGGAGGTTTAAATTTTAGTTACCACATTTCTTGGTGAGTTTGCTAGTGTTGTGGAAGCAGATAAATATATTTACTCTTGTTAGTTATAGTGTCAAGAGTAAAACTAATAGAGATGTGATTTAAACTTCTAGTAGAAGTCAAATCGAGTGAAGTCTGATGAATCAAGGTATATGCATCTTACTATAGTATTGATAGATTGTAGTTCGAAAGATCAGGTGAATGTTTTTCACTATCGAATGTAGCATACAGATGAAGGTATTTAACTAGTTAGAAAAACACTGGGGTTCCTTGTGTGTTATAAAGCTGGAACAAAGGAATTTACAGATGGAGCGGCTGGGATGTGTATAAGAGCTGAGGGATAGGTATGACATGTCTGCAGGATGTGACAAAGTGTAAAGCATAATGGTGGAAAGGGAATTTGGGGTTGAAAGTAAATAGGAGATATGGTCGAGACACATGCAGGGTCAACTCGCCATGTCATGTCCCTTGATCAGATCATGTGACCATCCACATTGTTATAGTGAATGTAGTGGCATGTTCCAATGTTTTTATAACATTTACTCTCTCTTTCTTTTTAAGACTATAACTTTGACAAGTGTTTCTTATAGCTTTTTGCACTTATTTTTTGCAATGTTATCACACTTGCTTGGGATTGAGAAAAGACTAAATTTGGTGAAAGTGTTTTGTTACATTATAGACCCTACCATTTTTATAAAAATCTTAGCTGTCTTTTAAACAGTGTTTCAAACTAAAAATTCTTCTATGCCACCAGTAGTGGGGAAAGCCTAGCCTGTGTCTATCCATAGGTGTGGGCTTGTGTCAGTATGTTGGGATGCTCCTCACCAAGGACCCTCTTTCTTACCTCTATGACTTGAACCTCCAGCTCCTGAGCATCCTTCCACTGGCCCAGACTCCGATAGGTTGCAGCAAGGCTGCCCATGGCCATCAGTGTTTTGGGATGGTCCTCACCCAGGACCCTCTTGCTTGCCTCCATGACTTTAATCTGCAGCTCCTGAGCATCCTTCCACTGGCCCAGACTCTGATAGGTTGTAGCAAGGCTGCCCATGGCAGTCAGTGTGTCAGGATGCTCCTCACCAAGGACCCTCTTGCTTTCCTCCACGACTTTAATCTGCAGCTCCTGTGCATCCTTCCACTGGCCCAGACTCCGATAGGTTGCAGCAAGGTTTCCCGTGGCAGTCAGTGTGTCAGGATGCTCCTCACCAAGGACCCTCTTGCTTGCTTCCATGACTTTAATATCCAGCTCCTGAGCATCCTTCCACTGGCCCAGACTCCGATAGGTTGTAGCAAGGCTTCTCATGGCAGTCAGTGTGTCAGGATGCTCCTCACCAAGGACCCTCTTGCTTGCATCCATGACTTTAATCTGCAGCGCCTGAGCATCCTTCCACTGGCCCAGACTCCAATAGGTTGTAGCAAGGTTGGTGATGGCGGTCAGTGTGTTGGGATGGTCCTCACCAAGGATCCGCTTGCTTCCCTCCATGACTTTAATCTCCAGCTCCTGAGCATCCTTCCACTGGCCCAGACTCCGATAGGTTGCAGCAAGGCCACCCATGGCAGTCAATGTGTAGGGATGTTCCTCATCAAGGACTGTCTTGCTTGCCTCCATGACTTTAATCTGCAGCTCCTGAGCATCCTTCCACTGGCCCAGGCTCCAATAGGTTGTAGCAAGGCTGCCCATGGCAGTCAGTGTGTCAGGATGCTCCTCACCAAGGACCCTCTTGCTTTCCTCCACGACTTTAATCTGCAGCTCCTGTGCATCCTTCCACTGGCCCAGACTCCGATAGGTTGCAGCAAGGTTTCCTGTGGCAGTCAGTGTGTCAGGATGCTCCTCACCAAGGACCCTCTTGCTTGCCTCCATGACTTTAATATCCAGCTCCTGAGCATCCTTCCACTGACCCAGACTCTGATAGGTTGTAGCAAGGCTTCCCATGGCAGTCAGTGTGTCAGGATGCTCCTCACCAAGGACCCTCTTGCTTGCATCCATGACTTTAATCTGCAGCTCCTGAGCATCCTTCCACTGGCCCAGACTCCAATAGGTTGCAGCAAGGTTGGTGATGGCGGTCAGTGTGTTAGGATGTTCCTCACCCAGGACCCTCTTCCTTGCCTCCATGACTTTAATCTCCAGCTCCTGAGCATCCTTCCACTGGCCTCGACTCCGATAGGTTGCAGCAAGGCTGGCCATGGCGGTCAGTGTGTTGGGATGCTCCTCACCAAGGACCCTCTTGCTTGCCTCCATGACTTTAGTCTGCAGCTCCTGAGCAACCTTCCACTGGCCCAGACTCCAATAGGTTTCAGCAAGGTTGGTGATGGCGGCCAGTGTGTGAGGATGTTCCTCACCCAGGACCCTCTTCCTTGCCTCCATGACTTTAATCTCCAGCTCCTGAGCATCCTTCCACTGGCCCAGACTCCGATAGGTTGCAGCAAGGTTGCCTATGGTAATCAACGTGCTAGGATGTTCCTGACCAAGGACCCTCTTGCTTCCCTCCATGACTTTAATCTCCAGCTCCTGAGCATCCTTCCACTGGCCCAGATTCCAATGGATTGTAGCAAGGCGGTTCATGGTATTCAGTGTGTCAGGATGCTCCTCACCAAGGACCCTCTTGCTTGCCTCCATAACTTCAATCTGCAGCTCCTGAGCATCCTTCCACTGGCCCAGCCTCCGATAGGTTGCAGCAAGGCTGCCCATGGCAGCCAGTGTGTCAGGATGGTCCTCACCAAGGACCCTCTTGCTTCCCTCCATGACTTTCATCTCCAGCTCCTGAGCATCCTTCAACTGGCCCAGACTCCGATAGGTTGAAGCAAGGCGGCCCATGGCAGTCAGTGTGTCAGGATGCTCCTCACCAAGGACCCTCTTGCTTGCCTCCACAACTTTAATCTGCAGCTCCTGCGCATCCTTCCACTTGCCCTGCCTCCGATAGGTTGTAGCAAGGTTGGTGATGGCAGTCAGTGTGTCAGGATGCTCCTCACCAAGGACCCTGTTGCTTCCCTCCACGACTTTAATCTGCAGCCCCTGAGCATCCTTCCACTGGCCCAGACTCCGATAGGTTGCAGCAAGGCTGCCCATGGCAGTCAATGTGTTGGGATGTTCCTCACCAAGGTCCATCTTCCTTGTCTCCATGACCTTAACATACAGCTCTCGAGCATCCATCCATCGCCCTGCTTCATGAAACACTTGTGCAAATTTATTTGCCATGTCTGCATTTGCACCTTTTCTATGTCGCTCATTAATATGAGAGAGAAGAGTTCTCCTAAAGGTGTGGTCTGCTGTACTCTTTCCCAATGGGATAGAAAGTGCTAATATCTGCATCATGCACCCTTGGTTATGCTCCTGCTCTTCCTCCTCCAACCTTTCTCCAGCCCAAGCATGTACCAGTGGATGAAGGAAAAATGTATAATCTCCCTCATTAGTGGTGATCAATGAGTAAGAAGTTAATTCATTAATGACCTCCTGAAATTTAAAGTCACTCCAGCTACCATCTGCAGTTTGAAACTTATCCAGAAACTGTTTTATATCATCCTCATCTGGATCCATGAGCGCTGCCTTTTTAAAGATGCTCTTGGAAATACTACTATAATGGAGAAATGCACACAGGTGTAGCAGCCTTTGTGCTATGAGACTTAGCTCTTTAAAGCTAATTTCCCATGTTGCATAGACTGCCAACTGATAATCATCTATCATGTCAGAGTGCTTGCTCATTAGCTGAGCCCGCTCCTTCTGAAGAATATCCAGATATCCATTGAAGCTGCATCCATTTGAGATATAGGCACCTGCTTGTACAATGGCCAGGGCAAGATAACCAAGTTCTTCAGCAATCTGAGTTGCCAAGCCATGATCCTTTGTGCAATCTTTGGCTGTAGAGAACATGAGGAGCAAATCAATTGCCTCCGCAGCCTCCATGCCTGATACATGACAGTTGGAGCGGAGTGCATGTGCACACCACTTTACAATGCGACTTGTCACAATGATGTTTCCATGCTTGCATGCTGGGAAGTACTTTTGAAGCTTTATATCTCCATCATCAGCATTGTCCAGCAAGAGTAGCCACCCTTGGTGTTGTCCAGAAAGCCATAGAAGAGCATCCTCAGCAGTCTCACCAATGCCCTCATCCCGAGCAATGTCCTCTAGGCCACATTCTATAGTGGACACACTACTTGCATCCACATAATACACCCTCCAAAAGCTAAATATAAAACAGATTAGTCAATACATAACAGCCCTGGATAAACTACAACACCATTGATAAAACTCATCAATGAATGACAAAGCAATCTGTGTTTTTCCCACCCCACCAAGCCCATACAAGACAAAGATGTGCTGTTGCTCCTTAGCAATGAATGTTTGTTTTGGGAAGAAGTATTCCTCAAGTTGTGAAAGAATATCATGTCTTCCAGTAAATCTCCGCGTTGGTAGAGGACAAGCCCTACGGCGAGCTCTCTGTTTACCTGATAGTCGGTTGACAGTGCCTGTGCCTACAGTGTCTACCATACAACATATGTCATCAGCTGGGACCCATTGCACATTGTACGCACTGAGGTATGCAGAGGGTATCACTTCCCGGCGCTCCCTGAGAGCAATGGCAGCAGCCGTTACCTGCTCATCTACCAGTGGCCACCCAAGATAGCGTAATGTTTGTGTTGTCACCTCAGGTGACCTTTCCCAATCTGCTAATGTTACACTTTCCATTCCCTGCTCCACATTGAACCGGAAGTAGACGTTTGGTGCAGATCTGAAGCGCTGCTCAGTTTCCTCCGCTGTTGTCTCACATTCTGTGGTGATCTTCTTCAATACCTCAGCTACACTTAACGGTATGATGTTATTAAGCAGACTAGATGCCGGCAGCCTGGCAGTGGTGACATGTCCAGTGCCGATGCTGACAATGCAAGCAATATGTTGATGCGGAAAGATGTGTTCTGCTTCTCTGAGGATTTGCTTGATCGGATTGTTGCAACCCAGGCCGGCATCAACAAAGGGTTCACGCGTAGGTGGTTTGCCGATGAAAATCGGTTTGAAAAAAGTAGGAGCGGCAGACGTAGCACGGGCGGCCTCCCATATCGCGCAGTCGAATGATTCGTATTTGCCGACGCTGTACGTACGAAAGAGGCGGGGTGCGGTGATGTTATTTGCGGGCATCGCGCAGACGAAACTGGGCTACGGTCAGCCATGTATCAAGTCAAGAACGAGCGGCAACATGA
Source organism: Gautieria morchelliformis (assembly GCA_015179125.1). Taxonomy (NCBI): domain Eukaryota; kingdom Fungi; phylum Basidiomycota; class Agaricomycetes; order Gomphales; family Gomphaceae; genus Gautieria; species Gautieria morchelliformis. The sequence goes on along the minus strand of WHVA01000530.1, from coordinate 55,600 downwards.
ACATACGTTTTGCACACTTCTCTGCTCGGTCCTGGATCGAACATGCGTGCCTCAGGGTCGCCAGTTGATTCCTTGATGATTGTCTTGATAGCGTTCTCCAAATTGCTAGCCTTGAACCTTCCGTCCTTCCAAAATGGTTTCTTCTCAGAGAAGACTTGCTCGGCAAATGTGCCATAGGCATCGATCGCTTTATCTACGGGCAGGCGAAGGCGGCCCAGCATGAGTGCTATGAGTCTGCATGGAACGTATTAGTGAACGACGGGGATCGAGAAGAAAGTAACTTACCCGCCTGTACTCGTACCGCAGATCAGGTCGAAATATTCACAAGGAAGGGGGGCGGTGGGTCGCCCTTCTTCGAGCTGGATTCGTCGCATGATTTCCCGCAGTATGAGGAGTTCGGACAAGCCACGGATTCCGCCGCCATCTGCTGAGGGAGTTAGAAGGTAGTAGCTAACAGGCATGAAAACATTACCGAGTGAAAGCAACCTAAGCCCGGCCCGCTGATGCTGATCGGTTTGCGTCGTGGAGGTAGATTCGATGTCCGTTCTCCCTGCGGCAAGTCCAGAAGTAGACAGTGGTTTGGCCTGTTCATAAAGATTCATGAGATAGTCAGTTCCCTTGATTATTTAGGGTCCCGGAATAAACTTTGCTTACCGTTGACGGCACCAAAGACGGCTTTACGATCGGCGGCGTTTCGCCATGCCTGGATGAAGTGGAAGCTTTGGAAATCTGCTGATTATGGTCCATGCAGGAGTTAGAGGTCAGCGTGGTCTCTGGGAAAGGAGGCAGTGCGAGGCAACCGTTGCTGCGAGAACGTGGGAATAAGAAGACACGACCTGTGGCGGCCTACCCCAAAGGTACATGAAGGGTGGGGATCGTTCACACTAAAAGACCCTCCTTCACGCAGCACTTTAGCTCAGCGTTCTATACATCCGTACTATGCACAGTATGCACTAGATTTCTCTATTATGTTTAGTTCTGGCTTGGGGCAATACACCGTCGTCCTCTGCGATATAACAGTCATTGTAAAACGTCGTCTAGAGTAACCGTCCAACAAAATCCATAAAATAAACTCGTTCCCAGAGGCCGGCACTGTGACATGATCTCCAAAACCATACTTCATCCATCGTACTGGGGATAGGACCATAAGCAACCACGGTCGAGAGACTCGTTCTATAAAGACTCCGTGCCCGTGCGTGAAGCTCAGAATATTTCAGTTACGTACACCTCTCACGGTACCTTTGGGGTAGGCCGCCATGTGAAGAGGGCGTCAGGTCTGCTTGGTGCGTTCAACGCGGGGTACGACCGATCCCACCCTTTATCGTCCCCCTTGCCAACCAACCCTCACGCAAAAGCCAAACGCAACCCTCTGCGAAACAGCCGCCTCCAAACCAGGAAGCCATCAAAACCCCCACGAAACCCTCCACGGGACAATCTCACAAAGAACCCACGACCCATCCTGGTGATGAAGCGTGGAGCGTGAAGACGATGAAAGAAGATGCATGCGGCGCGGTGTGGCGTCCGAGGGCGACGTGAGGAGTGATATCGGCCTCGGCGCCCTCATGCGCTGCCGTCCGATTAATCTGCACCCCATGCCCCTCCTTGTGGCCCCGCGTTCATGCTCTTCCCCACCCCTCCCCATACTCACCCTGCGCCGTAAACCCCGCATGCACGCACCCCTCAAGACCCATGCCGCCCCGCCTTGACAGCGTGGACACCTGATACGCTTAGAGCTACGATGGGATGGCGGCGCGGCGTGGCTGCCAGTGGCGCACGTCCGCGCCGTCCTGTTGCGCACGGGCGGCATATCCGCAGCACGGTCGCCGAGTTGGCCCGCTGCAGGGTAGGGATAGGGATTCCAGGTCCTATGATGAGGGGTTTGCGGTGTGCGGTGTGCGGGGCGTACAGCGGGCAATGGGTATGGAAACGGCGCACAGACGCACGCCTCCGCGCGCGTCGTTAACGTTCTTTCTACACGCACCTACACTACATAACACTCACTGTAGTAACGATGTTCACCCCCCGGTGTGTCCCACGAAATAAATATATACGGTATATACGGTATATCCCCCCATCTACAATAAAAAAACAAAAAAACCTCTACATACTCCCCCCACGCCCCTCGCCTCACGCAGCACACCCCGCCAACCCCTCCCCCGCCCCCTCCACCATCGCAATCGCCGCGCCCAAACACCACCCCATCTCCGTGCCCGCCACCTGCTTCGCGATGCGCACCTCCCGCTCCGGCGCGAGCCCGTACCCGACGCCGAGCAGCGCGTGCATGAACGTGAGGTCGAGGCAGTACTCCGGGCGCCCGCGCAGCTCCTCCATCGCGGCCGCGGCGTGCTCCGCGTCCTCAGCGGCGTTTCCGCCATCGTCAGCGGGAGCACCGGGCCCCCAGTGCTCGGCCCACGCCTCGGCGCCGGCGCAGACGCGCTCGGCGAGCGTGGCGATGGTGGCGAGGGGGAGCGTCGTGGTGCCCGCGGGGAGGAGCGGCGCGAGGCGGTCGTAGAAGTAGGACAGGAGGAGCACGTGCCCCGCGCTCGCGGGGAACGCGTCGTGCATCGCGGGCTGGTACACCCCGGCGAACGAGCAGGGCGCAACGGGGCAGGACCTGTGCGGCAAAGTAATCAGAATCGAAAAAATATAAGTAAGGACGTTCAGTAAGCATAAGCAGCGAGCGACGGAATGCGGGGCACGCACGCATCCTTCGCGAGGACGAGCTCCACGACGCGGCGGCACGCCGCGAGCCCGCCCACGTCCGCGCCCACCATGCGCACGGTGCGCAGCGGGTCCTCGAGCTCGACCGTGCGCGCCGTGTCCCGCGCCAAACACGGGTTCGCGACCTCCCCCTCTTCCTCGCCCCCGCCCTCCCCTCCGCGCGCCTCATACATAAACTCCACAAGCCGGTGCACGCGCTTCCGCGCATGCATGAGCCCGTACCCGAGGTACGAGTGCTGGTACAGCACGTGCGTGCGCCCGCCGAACACGACGCGGTGCGCGTGCGCGCCCGCGTCCGTGGCGGCGCCGGCGGGCTCGAACGCGATCTGGGTGGACGCGCCGCCGAGGTCGAGGACGGCGTAGCTCGGGCCCGGGCCCGGCGTCGTCGCGCGGAGCGTGTCGAGGAGGTAGTTCGCGGTGATCCACGCATAGACACCTGTCGAATACGTTGTCAACTCCTCGCGTGCATGTGCATGGCGGCACGGCTTACCCTCGTCCTTCCCGTCCATGATCGTCACCCCATCCTCCTTCGCCACGGGGAACGGGTACCTCGTCTCGAGCCTCGCCCGCACCGCCCTCAATATCTCGCTGCTCTTCTCCGCCCCCAGCACCCTCAGCCCCGCCGTCGCCCTCACCGCCACGGGCGCACACCCCCTCGCCCCCTCCGGCACCGCGCCCACTGCCTCCTCCATCAGCTCATCCAAGCTCCTCGCCGCGCCCTCCGCGTCCCCCTCAAACGCCGACAGCCCCGGCGTGACCTTGCGGAACACCTCGTACTCGTACTGCGGCGCGGCGCCGCAGTTGTTGAACTTGTAGACGTGGATGCGCGAGCCGGTGGAGCCGGCGTCGAGCATGAGCGCCCACTGCACGAGCGGGGAGGAGGGCGCGTAGGGCGCGGTGCAGTGCACGGATTTGGAGGGGTCGGGGTCGGTGGCGAAGGTAGGCGGCGCGGGGGGCGCGCCGGGGGGGCGCGCAGGGCTGTCTGTGTCTGGCTCCGGCGGGGCGGGGGCTGGCTCTGGGTATTTCTCTGGTTCTGGCTGTGTGGGTGGGTATGTCTCTGGCGGGGTTGGGTATGTCCCGCCCCCCTTTTTCATCTCCTCCTCAAAATCAAAATGCGCCGGCCCTGCCTTTCTATCAGCCACGCACGCACGCGACAGCACACAGGACAGACACCACTCACCTGGCCGCACCTTCCCCAACAACACCCGGGGGCCCATCGCCCACACGACGACGCACACCACAACGACCCCCACACCGAGCAGCCTCCACCGAAACGGCCGGCGCAGCGGCGCGTGCGCGTGTGCGTGTGGGGCGTCGTCGTGCCGTGCAAGGCGGGGAAGGACGCTGAGTGCGTGGCTGCGCATGCGTGTTGTGCTGGTGGTGGTGGAGCGGGCGTGCGTATGGGGACGGGCGAGCGCCGTGGAAGCCGCGGCGGAGTCGAGCGAGTTGCGTGCCCCGTCCAGGAGCGCGGTCATTCATTCCACGCGCGGTGGTGCAATGCGACAAGCGAGAAGCAGCAATACAACGTGCAACTGGGAATCAGCACAGCCCGCGCCCACTCACACCGGTCACTTCCGTCACATTACTCTTACTTCGCCAGGGTCAGGGTCACGGCGGGGTGTTGCCGGCGCCCCACCGAGGTACCGGCGGGCGACGGTTCGCAGATGGGTGTCCAAATGCTCAGCAGTTGACCATTAATCCCAAAGCATCAAGACAAGTAATCTATATCTCGATCATAGCACTTATTCATATGGTACAATATTAATCAGTAATACGAGGCGTCAAGCGAGTGGTAGGACATGACAATATGAAAGCGCTCAAAAACGCAGCGGCCAAGTGGGAGTCCCACTTGGCCGCTGCGCTTTTGTGGGCCGGCAAACGTGTCTATGTAGGTCGTGCATCCAGGCATCCCGGGTCATCCCTATGATATTACTTACCCCGCCTGAAGTCACTATGATGCCACAAAGCGATCAGTGGAAATGCACCAAAGGCCATAAAAACATACGGTGTGGCGTTTCCATTCGCCGCACTATAAGCGTGTCCGTTCGCGAAATGAACAGGAACAGGTAGCTAGTGAGCAAGCTACAGCCAAAAACGACATTGCCCTCGGATCCTGAGCATGGACCTGGGTTCGGTATTCTTGGAAAGTACGAGTACCCTGCAGGGGTGCGGACTGTATTGAAACGATCAACGCACGAGAGGGAAAGATATTAGTGATTCGTTTTACACAATGACGTGGGCGGTGGGGGGGAATGTGGGGGAGTGTGCGTAAGAGATATGTGGATGGAAAGGTCCGAAGACGAAGAAAGAAAAAGGACGATGCGAACGCTGAAGAACAAGATACGTGCTTACGAAATAGCCGACGCAAAGGTCGATGATAAATTGCGTGATTTGCATTGACGTAAGATACTTCTTCCACTGTCCGCAAGGTCAGTTCTCACAAAGCACAGACCAGTCGTCGAGCGAACCCAGATCGTACGACCACCGGGGGTTGCATAGTAACAATAATCTAGACAGGTGTCAGTACACATCAAATACAGAACAAGATGCGACATACACATCGTAACGTGAACAGTACGGTTGAGCGTGATGGGCACCCAGGACTTGACAGAAAATAAGGACACGGATAAGAAGCACGATATGGTACACACCACGCTGGGTCTCCCATTCCGTTGAGTGTAACAGAGTAAGGCCGTGGCGGAATGATGGAAAACATGTAAAAAAGCTTATGTCCGGTGAGAGGTAGAATCGAAGAGTTTTGTACGGAATATCCCACCCAAAGGTTTCTTCTTGAGGACTAATAAAATGGTATCGAGTAGTTCCAGATATTGATATAATAGTTGACCACGTAGTAAAACTCGAGCCGCTGTGTGCACGAATGAGACCATGTAGGCTAGACAATGACTGCGGACTTACCGGTGCCCATGCATCTTTTGCGCAGATCCCATCGAATAGGCCGTGTCTGGAAACTATGGGCGCAAGCAATCTCTTCGACAATTAACACGAGTAAAAGGAGCCTGCCTGAACTGAGGACTATATTATGGAGCTGGAAAAGAGCAGTCGTTTTGAGAGCTTGGCGAGAGCGCATGAGCCAAAGATGACCATGGGATATGCTACGGGGGCCGCGGTCACGGAGGACCATGTAGAAAGCGGGGTAGGGCCCAGCTCATAGTGAGTAAGGTAGGATGGGAGGGACGGCAGCGCCGCAGCGGGAGATTGTTGAGGAAGAGGTCGGCGAACGACATCACGGGGGCGAGTAAACGAACGTATTAGATTAGTGAAACCCGGACAGCCGTTGGGCCCAGAAATTGTTCAAGGCGAGCCAAATTGAAGAACGCCACGAAACATCGGACTAGAGGCCATAGGACACAGGCACTGCCTTCCATCAGCCACGCACGTACGCACGCACGCACACACAGAACGGACACCACACACCTAGCCGCACCTGCCCCAACAACACCCGCGGGCCCATCGCCCACACGGCGACGCACACCACGACGACCCCCACACCGAGCAGCCTCCACCGAAACGGCCTACGCAGCGGCGCGTGTGCGTGTGGGGCGTGCGCGGGAGGACCCTGAGTGCGTGGCTGCGCATACGTGTTGTGCTGGAGCGCGCGTGGGGACGCGCGAGCGCCGTGGAAGCAGCCGCGGCGGCGCCCGAGTCGAGCGAGTTGCGTGTCCCGTGCAGGAGCGCGGGCATTCATGCCACGCAGTGGTGGTGCGATGCGGCAAGCGAGAGGCAGGAATTTAGCTATGCTACCTGCGAGCGAAGCCGCGGGTCGCTGCGTCCAACAGAGCGCACCACAACCTGTGCACCTACCGCAGACAGCCGTCTCCCAGGACTGGGCTTCCGCTGGTAGGGAAGAGGGTTGCCAGGGGAGACGGGTGTGTATGTAGCGGTTTCGACCCGACGAAAGGTCTCGTGAGGGGGCTACCGCTACAGTACCCCGACCGCTCGCCCTTCCAGACCTGTTTAGGAGTCGCTGCTTCTGAGCCTGCGCCTAGGGGGAGTGAACGGTCCGTGCGCGTGCACGGTGTCTATCGCCATCCGCACAGAGGCCGCTACGGCACTCGTGGCCCACCAGCGGGAAGTGTACTGTACTGTTGGGGGGTGCGCTTCAAATAGTCAGAGGACGGAAGCTTCGTCCTAAGCTCCTCAGCTCCCCAAGCTGACTGAAGCATGAACTGCGTCCGGTAGTGTCCATCCGGGTACAGGTATGTTCGCGTCCATGCAGCAAGACGATGTTGGAGGAATATTCAGCACAGCCCGCACGGTCACTTCCGTCCGTCACATTGAAAGCCGCCGAGGTACCGGGCGGTTCGCGCCAGAGGTGAGCATACATACAAGCTTGCCGTTAACAGTAAAAAGTAGCTAGCAGCAATGTCTACGCATGCTATTATACTATGCATACAGAAGTGCTGGTAAGTCTTGGGGTAAGCACAAATTTACACCAGATTTACAGGTTTGTAAAATAACGCAAGAGCTCTTATCGTCGCGCTAGCCATCGGGAATTAAGTACAAACATACCTAATATAATAACGCCGGGAGGAAAAACAACCACGCCCGCATGAATTCCAATTCCACTGTTAACAAAACGCCTTTTCCATATTTATTCGCGTAAACTTGCAAACTACATACACGTAAATTCAAGCTCCGTCACAACACTTAAAAAAACAAAAACACCAAAAAACGAAAAATCGTATACTTTATATTTCTGATTCTCACACGCCTCGTACTTGTATGAAATTCTTCCTCTTAGACTAGATGGTATAACTGTGAACTACTGTGAGACTGTGAGAGGGGCGCGTGCGTGCGCACGGGAAAGCAAAGGGGGCCTGGGCTGGGGGGGCAGGTGTCCTAACAATTGGTGGGGGGAATGGGATGGGGATGGGGAATGGGACTGGGGACTAGGGGTGGGGGTGGGGTGGAATTAATCTACACGGAGCACCTGAGGAAAAAACAAAAAAATAGACTTGGTTTCTGGGACTGGATTCAAGAAGTGGCTGCGCTGGAACTCTTGCGATCGCGATCGGGATTCTGGATGATTCAAAGCAAAACGTGGGCGTTGGTGGGGGAGCGGTCACGGCTCGAGGCCGTTCGCGCGCAACTTGTCCTCCGCGCCGTACGCCCGCGCCATCCACATATCGCGATCCGCCGTCATACGCTCCACGCTCTCCTCCAGCACCCGCACGTGCGCGAGCTTCCGTTGCCGGCTCCTGCGCGCCGCCAGCGTGTTCTGCCGCCGCTTCGCCTCGATCGCCTCCTGCGTCTCCGGGTCCGCGCTCACAGACGTGGGGTCATCGCCCATGGAAGCCGAGGCGTCGGCATCGAGACCGGGACCGCCGTCCACCTCGGAGCGCGCGCGCTTCTTGCCTTTAGCGAAGGCGGCGGGGAGCGCTTTGCGGGACGTCGCGGAGGGGGTGACGTACTGCCTGTGCTGCGTGGGCGCGTCGAGCGGGAGGAGCTCCGCGGGGGTGATGTTGCGGCGCGTGCCGGTGGGCAGGGGCTTCGTGGGGCGCGGCTGGGCGGACGTGGACGAGGATGCGGCGGGTGCGGAGGCGCTGGTGGATGTGGATGTGGAGGCAGTGGCGGAGGGTGCGATGGTGGTGGTGGTGGTGGTGGTGGTGGTGGCGGCGGCGGACGCCGGCGCAAGGGGGAGCGTCGACGGGCGGCGGGGCTCATTATATAACGACATGGGCGCGAGCGCAGGGGTGGGGGGGAAGACATACATAACGGGCGGCTCCCCCGCGCGCGGCGCGGCGTCCGCTTTTGAGGGATCGAACGACGGCGGGGCAGTGTGCTCGGGGTGTACAGCTGCAGCAGCTGGAGCATGTTGAGTGACTCGACCTGCTTCGGCTGGGGCTCCGCCGCATCGGCACGCTTGACGACGGCCCCGAAGAGCGGCATCTCGCCGAAGCCGAAGGAGTCATCGGCGGCGTCGACCATGGGGGAGGTCCACGTGTCCTCGCCGGGGGTCGCGAGGAACGGGGTCTCCTCCGGGGAGTCGTCCTGGAGGAGCGGGGACGTGAGGAACTCATCGTACGGGTGCGTGTCGAGGTAGTCCTGGCGCAGCATGTCGCCGAGGGTGAGTTCGGCTACGCGTGGCAGGGCAGCGCAGCGCACGCGGGGGCAGAGGGACACACGTCGGCTGAGGCAGCGCACGGCGATGCACGGGAAAATGACTCACCTCCGGACGGGGAGCCGGACGCACAGCTCGAGACGGGGTTTTCTGGTTCTGGTTTGGCTGACAACATGGAGGAATACGATCCGCGGAGCAGGGAGTCAAAGTAGGAGACTATGTTGTCGGCTTCGGGGACGGGCTCGGGGGGTGGTATCTGGGGGGGCTGGGTGTTGTAGAACGTGGTGCGGGGGTGGGGCGGGAGAGACACGGGGAGGCCATGGTGTGCGAAGAGGCTGGGCTGGGTTACGGGAACTGACTGTGTCCGAGGACGGGTGTGCGGCGGGGGCGCTAGCGAGACATGGTGCGGGAGCGGGCTGGTGGGGTAGTGCGAGGGCGGGCCTGCGGGTGGACGGGTGGTAGGGAAGCCATTTGAGTGGGGGTGCAGAGAACGGGTGTTTGCTGACGGACTGGAGGAGTCGGGCGGAATACTTAGTTCGCGAACGACATCTTGGTCGTATTGATGCAAAGAGGAGTTCTGGTGGGGCGAAATGTCGGTCGCGCGAACGGGGGCGCCGGGAAGAGTATCTACAGGTCGCGCAGGGGACTGCAACCTGGGGGTACACTACGGGGCGAGCTCAGGCTCGCGCGGGCGACACGCATGTTTTCCAGGTGACTCACCGAGGTAGGGCAGCGGACGGCTCAGGGAGACGTGCGCAGCCGGGGGGTCTGTCAGATGGGTGTAGGGAAACAGGAGATCGCGCGGTGACTCGAGGGTTATAAAGAAAAAGCACCCGTCGCTTATCGGAGCTGGAAAGCACAGTCTGACTCACACCGGCACCGCCCGTCCGCATTTAAACTCGCTAAGTACATGGAGCGCCAATCATATAGTGCGCGAGGCGCCCGGTGCCTCGTGAGCCGACGGCCGTTGTGTCTCCCCCGCGGCCGTGATTGGGTCTCATCGCGAGAACGTTTGGAAGGGGGCCGCGCGGGGATACGTGTGCGGCGGCTGCGCATCGTTGCGGACACGCACGCGCGGCACGTCCTGCGTGGCCCGCTGCGCATCGTCGCAGACACGCACGCGCGGCGCCTGGGAGCACGCAGTGGGCACCGCCTCGTGCCCCGTGACCGCGCCCTGCACCCTGGGCAGAGGGCGATGCACCGCCTGTGCTATATGACCGGAGAAAGTCGCGCTACGGGTCGGCGGCCCGAGAAAGTCTCACTACGCTGCTCGAACCCCAAGCCGCAAGCCGTGGGGAACACGGCCTGTCCCAGAGCGCATCCACGGTGCGTGACCCGTGTCCCGCAGGCGTGCCTGGTCCATGCGGTCCTCGGATCCACCCGCGCTCCCGCGGGGCCGGTCTCACAGAACGAAAGCACCAAAGCCTCAGCAAAGAAGAAACGCGCGCGCAAGCAGCCCATGCCGGGTAATTCCACACTGAGCGGCGCCTCCGTCTATGGGACCGCGTCGTCGAGAACAGAGGTCCCGGCCCAAAGAGCGGAAGTCACAGTAAAGAATGCACGCGGACCAAAGCGAGCGCTTGCGCAGACCACCGCGGACCAAAGCGACGAAAAGCACGCACATTTCCGCATTTGCCCCACTTCAGCACCGAAACCCCGCCCGCAGACGCAAAACCGCGCAGAAACACACTCACCCCCCAGCCAGCCCCACCAGCCCCAGCCATCCCATCGCAGACCAACGCATCGTGCAGAGAAAAGCAGCAGAGCACACCCCGGCAATCCCAGGCGGGCGAAGCGGGCAACCGAGGATACAGAGGGGCCATCTGGGCTCGTTATATACCGCACGGGCGTCTTGCCAGATCACGCCTTTCCATACCCCGCTGAGTTTGAAAATGCATGGCGACACAGGCCCTGAAAGGGAAATTTCCCGCTGTGTCACCGGTGTGACGTCACGCGCGAGGGGGTGAGTCACGACGCGCGTTGGCATGCCTGCTCCTTTGTGGCAGGATCACATGCGTCGCTGCATCTTCCGCCTAGGGGGCATACCTAGCAGGCGTGCATGGCACGCCCTCTGTTTCTGCCGCGTCCCCATCTCTCCATCTGTCCCTGCTGTCAGACGCATCGCGAGCTCAGTGTGAGAGTGGGTCTGATGTGTTAGCCCGGTGCAGGTGCCAGATCAAAGTGCCATGCCAGCCGTCAGAAAAAGGAACACCTCAGAGATCGTATCACCCTGTAAGTTATCCCAACTCATCCCCATCCCCCGACGATCACGATCATTACACCGCACCCTATCAAGGGAATACCGCTTATAGGCCACAGGGGACATGCCCCGGTAACACAAAGGAGCAACTGCTGGCCTAACCTGCTCTAAATGACTCAGGCTGCCTCTTTATTTGCCGCACGTACTTCTCCATTGTTCCCCGGCCTGAGTCCGGCGTTCTCTAATTGCTCCCGGCAGGTGGAATTACGCCAACGTGACAGGCCACCTGTGGATCCTGTACACATAATGTCCCTCGTCCGTATAGGCGTGGATCGTCGCGCGCCGCGTCCTAGGGTCTATAGAATAGGCCCGCCCAAATCCTATACAGTACATACCGCCTGGTGGCAGCCTTGCTAAAACGGGAATCACATCTATCCAATTCAATTGGAATCGAGGTGTGAGACTCGCCATCTCATCTCGTATCTTATCGCCCGATTCGTTTCGGCTCCGCAATTAATGTGAGTCACTCCATGCTGCCTCGCGTTCTGTTCCCGGTTCGCTGGGTCTTTCGCCTTCACTACGTTAAGGTTTCCTGTTTTCCCAATGGAACTTGCCCGAAGAACAAAGGCGTGGGCATGGCACGTCTCTGATTCTGATTCTGTTCGTGGGTCTTTCGAAAACGCCATGATCCCCATCAATTCTGGCGTAACAATGCTGTTAATGGTGTTAGAAGTATCGCAAGCTCACAGACATCGCGAACGCTGTGCAGATGCGGATGCAGTGCGATCAAAAGTGCCATGGCAGCCGTCGAAAAAATACACCACAGGGCTCGAATCACACGCGCTCCTGTAATCGCACTCATCCCCATCCCTCGATGGTCAACACACGGCACCCTATCAAAGGAATGCTTGCAGCCCACAGGGGACAAGCCCCGATACCACAAAAAGGAGCAACCGCTGGTCTAACGCGCCCTAATGACTCGCCGACCCTGCCCCCATCATGATATGCGCCGCACGTATACTTCTCATCCTTGTTTCCCACCACCAGCCGCCAGCCGGTGTTCTTTACAGTAATTGCTCCCGGCAGATGAAATTAAGTATTAACCCCCGATGTGCGAGTCCGCCCCTGGCCAGGTGTGGATCGTGCACACGTAATGTGCCTCGTCTGTATGGTGTATGGGCATGGATCGTCTCCGCGTCCTAGGGTCTGTAGAATAGGCTTGCCCACGCACATCCTGTACATACCGCCTTGCCTGAGGTGGGAGCATGAGCCTTGCTAAAAACGGCATCGCGTCTATCCGATTGGAATTGGATGGGAATCGCAGTCGAATGCAGGTGTGAGACGAGCCATCTCGTATCTTATCGCCCGATGCTCTTTCGGCTCCGCAGTTAATTGTATTGTGAGTCACTTTGTGCTATCTGGTGATTGCACACTGCCTATTCGTTATTCGTTATCCCTATCCACATCCCTGTCCATATCCATATCGATGCATTGTCCTGACAGCTCCAGCCCAGCACCGACACAGCACACACATATCAATCTGCCAGTCCTGATGCACACCACAACCCCGGTTGTTTGCCTGATGCAGTCGCAGAGATGACTCGGGCGTTTTCCCCATCAGCACAGAAGTAACGTGTCTTCTACATTGCTTCGAGTTCTGGTGGCCGTGCCCGGTGCCATGGCACACCTAGGCGGCACCGCCGTGCCCTGTGCGTACATGACAATGATGTCTGCCATCTGGCAAAGATGGCGAGCATATACCGACAGCGACACTTCTAGCAACCGTACAGGGATGAGTGGTGACCGGTGAAAGGGTAGACACAGGCGCCTCACGGCACCAGTGCGACTGAGGAGAGGGCCCCCCGCCCACCTCACAACGCACGAACATCATATCAGATGCCAGTGCCCTGCCCTTCTCGCCCGCGTTAGTCCCAGGTGACTCTGCTGCCCCGCATGGCGGCTCAGGCCTCATCGCACATCCCGGCGAGGTAACGTACACCCCCCCCTCGCACGCGGATCCGTCTCGTCTCGATCCACCCTATCTCGCTATTCGCTATTCCTGGGCAGGCGTGACTCGTCGCCCGGACGAATGCGCACGTACGTGCGTCTTGCGCGTGCTGCTCCGGAGGGCCAGAGGGACACCGCCCTCCGCACCCATATATCCCCCTCGTCGCCTTGCCTGCCCGCATGCATGTGAGCCATTTGGCGTGCGCGGGCGCGGGCGTGGGCGTTGGAATATGCTTGCAGGCGGCGATCAGGGCGCTGGCGCGCACATGCCGCATGCCACATGCCAACCCACCGGTGAGGATTGATAGCCACGTATGCGTATATGCCTGTTGTGCGTGCTGCTCCAGATGGGACACTGCCACTTCGCATCCGCGTATCTCCCATCTCCCTCGTCGCCCGGCCTATGTTATGTGCATGTGATGCATTTGGTGCGGTGTGCGCGGGCGCGGGCGGGAGTGTTGCGTGCGGCTTGCCCATCATGTTTGGGCTTGTCTGAACATGGATACTACTAAGGTTACCTACACACGCTGTGACTATTTTGCTATTAACGCTTCGAGCTTGCTTAAATGCCCTGCTATATATCGCTGCAATTAATGGCGCGATCCATTTACAACCCCAACAGCCCAATTCCTAATCTCAAACCCCTGAAATCCGCCATCTACCGCTTGCTTGGACGAGAAATCCTCGAAGGCACACGCCTTGGACACAGCTTTCTCAACGTGGTAATTCGCATCGCGGTGCCTTTTTTCCAGTTTTTCTCCTCGAGACAACACATCTTTTGCAAAGGCTTACTGTATGGCTTAAAAATGGCGGATGAGGACCTATTGGTCGCCAGGATCAGGTACAACTTGAAAACGGACGCAGTGGGTCCACGATATATAGGCTTACGCGGGAGATTCTCATCCTCGGATTGCTGGGACATCGCGACCAGACGCTGCCTGTTCCGCAGATTCATGGATGGGTCTTTGACCCTTCTGAGGCTGTTGGTGCGCCGTTCTCCCTGATGGAGAGGCTCATGGGGAAGATCAGTGGCCCGCGCCCGGGCTCTCTTCACGGGATGACGTTCACGTTAAAAGACCCTCCTTCACGCAGCACTTTAGCTGCACCTTCCATACACCCGTACTATGCACACTATGCACTAGATTTCTCTGTTCTGGCTTGGGACAACACACCGTCGTCCTTTGCGATATAACAGTCAATGTAAAGCGTCTTCTAGAGTAACCGTACAACAAAATCCATAAATAAAGAGCCCCTCTTTGCACTCTTGTTCAGAGTCCAGGGTCCCTGAGCTGTCGGTCCCGGCCTGATCACTCATCCCTTCAGTCCCATTGACAATCCTCATGTGTGGCCCTGAGCTGCATGTCCGAAGTCTTCCTCTGCTCCCTCTGCTCTGCCATTCTTTGGTTTGGCAGGCATGGCACTGATCCAGGCAGCAGCTCATAGAGATCTTGCCGGACTGCCAGTCAATCTCTGGGTTGTGATCTTGGAACCACGGGAAGCTGAGAATGATGTCTTCCATTCCAAGGGAGTGACTATGATTGTAGTCCTTTCTCCTTGGATTCCACCTCTGTCAGGTGAGATTCCCTTCTATTGTATATTCCTGTCAGGGGACACCCTGTTTTCTAGTTCCAACAGCACCCTAAGTTCCAACTCCATCTCCGACTCTGCTTTCAGAAATGGTTCTGCTTCTTGGGGAGCTCCCACCAGATCTGTTCACTCTGCCAATTCCACTCCACTCTCCAACTTCCACCTTCAGCACAGTGTCGGGAGTCAAGTGACTCATATAGCAGGTGGCATCAGGAGTCGGTCAAGGATCAGGGGTCAGGGCAATGCAGGGTTGATGGCGAGTGCTGAGTGTTGTCCCTGGCTGCAGACTAGCGTAGTAAAAACCGGGCTCGCTGACATCGGGGGTCCTTAGACTTTTCTCTTCAGATTTCCCCTTTCTGGTGTATTCTGTTCATTTATGTGTACTTTAGATTTCCCCTTGTCAGTGGTGTGGTAGTGTGACCTTCACAGCCAACTAGGGTTGCATTTACAATTCCCTTATTTATGTATGTGCCAGGCCTCCACAGGTCACTGTGCACCTCATCTTCAAAGGCAGAGGCACGATTGCCTTCCCTGACTTTTGGGACAGGTTTGCATGTGGCCTTCACAGATATGCAAGACTCGCAGAAGAACAGCTCACCTGTTGGTGACACATCGAGCTTAATTACTGTAACAAACCCTCTAGCGACAAGTCGCTTAGCTGTCTCAGGTGAGATACAACCCATGTGACGGTAGAACAGATGAAGTGTTAGTATCTCAACAGCAGAATTTTCTGTATCAGCATTGTGTGTGACCTGATACAAGCCATGGCCAGATCTTTGTATCTGGCCAATCTGCTTCCCGACACTCATCTTTAAAGTGCACTCCCCATCTCCAAACATGATTGAAAGTCCAGTTTGGTCAATGTCAGGGTTCACGCATTTCCTTCCACAAGTTTCTATTTCCTTCCATGAGTTTCCGTTACCTTCCGTCAGTTTCCATAACATTCCGTCACCTTCCATAACCTTCTACAAGTTTCCGTCTCCCCTATTATGTAAGCCTTGCCAGCGCTATAAGACTGTAGCCCGTGTGGTGGCGTTTCCTCAGCTTGATCTCTGAGGATACCCACTACACAGGCAAGTCCCCATGTAACTATCGTTGGTAGAGTTATAAACTGAGGATACCCACTACACAGTTGGTCATTGTCCTAGTATCGGCTCTTATCTCCTTGAGTATCTTTGGTTGTGGCTTCGTCATTAGTGTTGCCCTCACAGTCAAGGTGTCTGACAGAGACAAGCATATAACCAACTTCAGGTGAATATAGCACCTCTGTAAGTCGAAGCTGAGAGATATTGGCACCATAAGGTATGTCAATTATCAACTCTCCTGTTCCAACTGCATGGAAACTCTGCATGTTTGCTGCTTTGCATTTGACCTGACCAATACATGTCACCTAACCCCCATTTGAAGCTCAGGTATCCACCTAGTCTATTACATTCCTATAGGTGAAAGTAGCACGGTGGGAGGTTGTGGGCGCACTTACAAATAATATTACATAAAACTTATGTCAGCGGCGAGCGGCGCAGCCGCGAGCACCAACGCTGCGCAGCGGTCACGTGACTGGCAGACCGGCGTGAACCTGGAGCACGAGCGGCGCAGCCGCGAGCTCCTGGCGGTTCACGCCGATCTTCCGGCTCCAGCGCTCAACCCTGCGCTGAGCTGGCAGAACGCGCTGGCAGAACGCTGCGCAGCCGCATCTGCGCACTCCACCACCACCCTCCTCTCCTCTCTGCCCACTAGATAGAATAAAATTGCGTGAGAGTGAATTAATAGATAGCCTATATAGTGTAGAACACAAAAGATCTCTTCCCAGGGAGATCTCTGCAGTGAACTATTGGGGTTGACCTCTTCAGTGGGGCAGCTTTTTCTCTGCTAAGGAGCCAGGTAGTCATCCCAGGCTGCCTTAGAGGGAGCCACAATTGCATTGCAGTTCTCTTAGTGTTGACTTGCACTACTGGTGGCTGAAGAAGACATCTCCCCAGGACCAGGACCAGGACCAAGACCTTTTACTGGAATTATTCCAGTTGGATAGCCGAAGAAGACTTGGATATTTTCATCAAACAATTTCCCCGTCCCTTCCTTGGTACGTATATATTTCTCTTTGGTCTGCTGTGAGCCATCTGACATTTATTTTATTTTAAATAGAAAATCATAAATTCCCTTGACTTTGCCTAACAAACAAATTCTCAGTCCCATCCTTGGTACGTATATATTTCTCTGTGCTCTGGTGTGAGCCATCTGACATTTATTTATTTTATTTTAATTAGAAATTAATAAATTCCCCTGACTTTGCCCAAGAAAAATTAACAACAGCTGCATCTGCTTGAAAATGTAAGTTGAATTGTGGTAGCTTGATTGTTCCCCTAAGCTTATGCCTGCATTTCTCAGGGATCCATCTACTCCAGAGAGAAATTGTCAGCAGGAGCGTGAAAGGGCGAGGGAGGAGCAGGAGGGTCATATGACGTCGCCCACTGATCAGAGAGCGCGTGCACTTGCTGCTGCTGCTGTCAGAGCTCAGGACCAGCCACCCCCTCCACCACAGCCTTTTGCCATCCCCCACCCTCCTCCTAGAAGCAATGTCGCTGATCCTTTTCAACAACCTGTGGCCGGGCCATCACGTCCTCCTATGCTTGCAGGACCATCGCGTCCTCCTAATCTCAGTCCTGGAGAGCAGGTGGCAGCCCTTTGTGCACAGTTAGCAGTTATCCCACCATTACAGCCCCTGAGAAGAAATAGGCCAGACCCTGTACAGCCTGCTCCCATAGTAGGTTCAGCGGCTATTGCTCAGTTGCGTGCTCAGGCAGCTGGAATTAGACATCCGGTGGTAGGCTCTACAGCGGTGGCAGATTTGCATGCTCAGGCTGCTGGGATACAGCCTATCCCAGCACAGCCCTTGGGAAGACACAGGCAAGCACCTGTACAACCAGCTCCTAGACCTCCTGTAGTAGGTTCTGCAGGAGTGGCAGGATTGCGTGCTCAGGCCAATGCAATAAGACCAATGCCGCCGCTACTCCCTGCACTTTTGCGGCCTTTTCAGCGACTCCCTGCACCTCCTCAGCCGCTCCCTGCACCTCCTCAGCCTCCCCAGCCACTCCCTGAACCTCCTCAGCCGCTCCCTGCACCTCCTCAGCTGCTCCCTGCACCTCCTCGGCCGCTCCCTGTACCTCGGCAGCGTCCTCAGCGACCTCCTCCTCCTCTTCCACTTGGTCGCTCTAGAATAATTGAGGCAGATGTGCAGCGTCATGATTTGGGTCCGATGGTTATTCCCTGCCCTGACTGTGGAGCATTACACTGGAGGGCAGAACGTCTGCAGAAATCCTCAAATGTGCGGCCCAGGTTTGGTGATTGCTGTATGGAAGGAAAGGTGCAGCTGGAAGACCTGCCAGAGCCCCCTCAGCCATTGAAACAGCTCTTAGAAGGCCAGGACCCTGAGGCAAAAGGATTTCGCCAGAATATCAGGCAGTATAATGCTGCCTTTGCATTCACTTCTGTGGGGGCCGACTTTGACCAAGATTTGCTTCGGGAGGGTCGTGGTCCATATGTGCTCAAGCTACAGGGTGAACTGTATCATCTCCATGGCTCTCTCCTCCCTGACAATGAAGATGATCCAAAGTATGCCCAGCTTTACATATATGATCCTGCACTGGCTTTGGCAAAGAGAAAAAATCGTAATGAGCGTCTGTCTCCAACTATCATGGGAGACTTGCAGGAAATGCTCCTGCTGTGCAATCCTCATGTCGCCACATATAAACAAGCAGCTGAGAGGCTCAGAGCTCAAGAACAGAATGGTAACATCCAGGCAAGGCTCACAAACAGGGCGCACAGGGATCCTAGGAGATATAATGTCCCAACTGCAGATGAGATTGCAGTCGTTCTTCCTGGAGATGGCATCGACCCTGAACCTAGGGATATTATTGTCCAGCTCAGAGGTGGACCTTTCAGAAGGGTATTGGATACCAATGCGAATTATGCCTCTCTACACTATGTCTTGCTCTTTCCCAAGGGAGAGTTGGATGGCAGCCAGGTATTCCTTATCGTGAGCCAGAGTGTGCTCAGCAGGCCAATCCAAACAGACGGAGACAGGTCACCCAAATACAGTACCATGCGTATCGTCTGTTCCAGAGAGCGAGAGGACCTACAACACTCCTGCGTGGTGGCAAATTGTTCCAGCAGTACATTGTAGACTCCTGGGCTGCTGCAGAGCAAAGCAGACTGAGGTGGATCAGAGATAATCAACACACTCTGCGTGCTGAGCAGTATAACCAGATGGTAGATTCATATAGAGGCTTGGACAATGACATTGGAGATGCAAACAGCTTGGGCATAAAAGTCATTCTGCCTGCGACATTTCAAGGAAGTACACGGGACATGAATCAAAACTGCCAGAACTCCCTAGCCATTACAACAAAGAAGGGTCCCCCTGATTTGTTTCTTACCATGACTGCCAATCCAAAGTGGGATGAGATATTGGCCGAGTTGCTCCCTGGACAAACTTCTCAGGACAGACCTGACCTGGTGTCGCGGGTGTTTCACCTCAAAAAGAAATACCTCATTGACTTGATAGTCAAGGACAAGATCTTTGGAGAAACTGTCGCTCGTGTTCACACTATTGAATTCCAGAAGAGGGGGCTCCCACACATGCACCTGCTTATCTGGTTCAATAGGGACTCCAAAGTCAAACATCCACATGAGGTGGATTCTATGGTTTCAGAAGAGTTCCCTGATCCAGAGACACATCCTGTGCTCCACCAGTTGGTCTGTGAGCTGATGACACATGGTCCCTGTGGACAGGGACATCGAGATGCACCCTGCATGGAAGAGGGCAAGTGCAAGAAAAACTTCCCAAAGCCATTCTGTGAGGAGACCATTGTGAATGTAGATGGATATCCAAAATATCGTCGTCGCAATGATGGAAGGCTGCACAATGTCAGAGGTGACATGCTGGACAACAGATGGGTTGTGCCATACTCTCCTCTGCTCTTGCTCAAACTCCGGTGTCACATCAACCTTGAATTCACCTTCAGTGTGAGGTGCGTCAAGTATATCCACAAGTATCTATACAAGGGCCACGATCGGACCACGATGGAGTTTGGTGTCAACCATGATGAGATAAAGAAGTACCTGGATGCTCGCTATGTCAGTGCTCATGAGGCCTGTTGGAGGTTGCTGGAGCGGGAAATCCACACCCAGGTGCCTGCAGTCATGGCACTGCCAGTCCATGAAAAAGACCAGCAATCAGTCATTTTCAATCCTGATGCTGATCCGCTCACCATCATGAACAGGGTCGAGGGGTCAAAGACAGTGCTCATGGCCTACTTTGAGGCCAATGCTGCCTACCCTCATGCGCGCGATGTGCTCTATGTGGATTTTCCTGAGCATTTTACCTGGCAAAAAGAGGAAAGGGTATGGACACCACGTCAAAGGGGATATAGCATTGGACACCTTCACTTTGCAAGCCCAAAATCAGGAGAGAGATTTTATTTGCGCACTCTCCTCACGGTGATCAAGGGGGCCAGATCCTTTGAGGAGCTTAGGACGGTGGATGGCATACAATGTGCTACTTACAAGGAGGCCTGTCTTGCCAGGGGACTTCTGGAGGATGATCAGGAGTGGAGGTTGTGTCTCCAGGAAGCCAGTGGCATGAAAACAGGCGCTCAGCTCAGACATTTCTTTGCCACCATCCTTGGTCATTGCATTCCCTCACAACCTGACAGACTATGGGACGGCTTCAAGGAGCACATATGTGATGATCTCAGACATCAGCTCCAAACCAGACACAATATCCAGGAGCCACGGGATGATAAGGTCTATGATTTTGGCCTCTTTCTCTTGGATAAACTCCTTCAGCATAATGGAATGTCCTTGAGCAGCTTTAAAGATATGCCTCGGGTGATAGGCGAGTGGGAGGTCCTGATTGGGAACAGGTTCATAGCTGAGCAGAGGGACTATGACCCTGTTCAAGAGAGGCAGAAGGCTGATGAGGAGGTTCCCAAGCTGAATGAGGGGCAAAGGTCTGCACATGATCAGATATTACAGTCGGCACTGGACATAGATGCTCAGGAGAAACCTAATGGACAAATGTTTTTCGTCACTGGCTCAGGTGGTGCTGGGAAATCATTCACATGGAACACCCTAATCCACTCCTGTATAGCGGAGAATCTCATTGTGCTTGCTGTAGCCTCATCTGCAATGGCTGCACTTATCCTCACTAATGGGACAACCTCTCACAGCATGCTTGGAATTCCAATTCCTGTCCATGAGGGCTCTCTCTCCTCCATCAAAAAGAACTCTGACCAGGCTGATATGCTGAGACTGGCCAGGCTCATCATCTGGGATGAGGCTGCAATGCAGCATCGCCATGCCATAGAGGCCATTGACAGGACACTGAGGGATTTCCTTGACCAGCCTGACCGACCCTTTGGTGGCATCCGGTTGCCTTTGGAGGTGACTTTCAGAAGACTCTCCCAATTGTCCCCAAAGGCTCAAAGGAGGATATCGTGGGAGCTACCCTTCAGAAGTCATATCTGTGGCCAAAGATCAAGGTCCTCCATCTGACAGAGACCATGCGGGTGAGAAATGACCCTGACAGAGCCCGGTTTGCAGAATGGCTGCAGAATGTGGGTCAGGGAAAGGATCTCCCACTAGATCATACCTTCTCACTCCCTCAAAACATGGTTTGTGGCCCTGGAATTGCAGAGCTGATCCAGGAA
The DNA here is from genome assembly GCA_015179125.1 of Gautieria morchelliformis. Taxonomy (NCBI): domain Eukaryota; kingdom Fungi; phylum Basidiomycota; class Agaricomycetes; order Gomphales; family Gomphaceae; genus Gautieria; species Gautieria morchelliformis. The sequence goes on along the minus strand of WHVA01000530.1, from coordinate 34,296 downwards.
ATATACCCTGGCATTGGCAATGCAATCCCTGCCCAGGACAATCATTTTTTAGAGCGGGCCATCCTCTGTCCCAGAAATACTGAGGTCAATGAGATCAATTCCATGGTGTTGAGGCAGTTTCCAGGTGATGCTCAGGTCTTCCACTGTGCAGATTCTATCAGGAAACCGACTTTGCAGAGCAGTATCCTGTGGAGTATCTGAATTCCATAGAGATGGGCAGTCTTCCTCCTGCTCACTTGGAAGTCAAGCCTGGAGTGCCTCTGATGATGTTGCACAATTTGGGTAAGAAGCAAGGACTATGCAATGGGACAAGGTTGCGGTTGGTGAGGATGAGGAATGGAGTGTTGGAGGTCAGGATCATCTCAGGTCCACATGCAGGAAATACTGCTTTCATCCCCAGGATCACTATTTCACCATCAGAGGGAGAATTACCATTTGTGCTGCAGAGGAGACAGTTTCCAGTGCGTGTGGCATTTGCAATGACCATCAACAAGTCTCAGGGACAGTCTTTGGGTATGGTTGGGCTGGACCTGAGATATCCAGTGTTTGAACATGGTCAGTTGTATGTTGGTGTTTCAAGTGGAACAAGCTGGAACAAAGTGAAGGTCTTGCTTGAGGAGGGTTTGAACACAACCAACATTGTATATAAAGATGTATTACTTAGAGCTCCTTGATTTCTGATATCTACTTGATGCAAATTGATTACTTTGATTTTCCCCAATGCACTTGACCTTACTGATATGTTAGACTTACCGATGTGTTTGACCTTACCAAGGCATTTGACTTGCACCCCTGCGCGAAGCACGGGTATCCACCTAGTCTAAGAGTGAAACGGGCTCAGTGGGTTGTGGGCGCTGCTGACCAATGCTTGGTCATTAGTTTGTCAGCGGAGCACGCGAGCGGTGCAGCCGCGAGTTACAAACGCTGCGCAGCAGCGTTCCAGGTCACGTGACCGGTTCGCGACCATACGTGAGGGTGGTCCGTGCACGACCCTTCGCTTGGTATAAAGAGAGCGATGCTGCAGAACCGCACTCCCCACTGGTGTCCTCCTGTGTTCTGGCTGTGGTGGGCTTACTACTGCTTTGGCTGGGGTCTTGGTGTCTTTCTGTGTGTCTCTGGGTGTCTTTCTGTGTGTCTCTGGGCTTCTTTGGCTGTGAATTGACACCAGCTTCTGCTTCAATGTCCTGTATATTTTTTGATATTTTTTCGCAAATTGCTATCAATACACCTAACTTGCTAACCTTAATAATAGCCAACTTAAATATCCTGTACATTTTTTTGATATTTTTTCGCAGATAGAAATCAATAAATCTAACTTCCTAACCTTAATAACAGCCAACTTAAATATCCTGTACATTTTTTTGATATTTTTTCGCAAATAGATATCAATAACTTATTCTGACTTTGCTAAAGTTAATAACAACTTCTGTTTTAATGTAGTGTTTTTTTTTTTTTATCTTTTTTCAAAAAATAAATATAGATATCAATAAATTATCCTGACTTTGCTAAAATTAATGACAACAGCTGCTTAAATGTGGTTTCTTTTCCTATTTTATATATGTCAACAAAATAGATACTGATACATGTCCCTGATATGTGTGAGGACATGCTACCTGTGGGGACACGTTATGTATGGGGACACGCTACCTGTGAGGACACGTTACATGTGAGGACACACTACCTGTGGGGACATGTCACCTGTGGGGACACGCTACCTGTGAGGACACATTACGTGTGAGGACACACTACCTGTGGGGACATGTCACCTGTGAGGACACGTTATGTGTGAGGACATGCTACCTTTGAGGACACGTTACGTGTGGGGACACGCTACCTGTGAGGACACGTTATGTGTGGGGACACGCTACCTGTGAGGGCACGCTGCCTGTGAGGACATGCTACCTGTGAGGACACACTACCTACCAGTGAGGACACGTTACGTGTGAGGACATGCTACCTGTGGGGACACATTATGTGTGGGGACACGCTACCTGTGAGGGCACGTTACGTGTGGGGACACGCTGCCTGTGAGGACACGCTACCTGTGAGGACATGCTACCTACCAGTGAGGACACATTACATGTGGGGACATGCTACCTGTGGGGACACATTACGTGTGGGGACACGCTACCTGTGAGGGCATGTTATATGTGAGGACATGCTATCCAACTGCACTTTGGGTCTTCCCCCATTTCTGATTTTGGTATTGTTTATGGTTCTGTGAGAGTGTCACCGGAGGATCAGCTGGCATATCGATATAACCACATTGTCAAAATTCAGGATCCCCAAGATCACTATTGGATCTATCTCACAATGCACGAGCTTTGAAACCTGTGGATTATGACAATAGGCGCAATCTTATAATCTCTGATGATTCAGTCAAGACCATTACCACTTTCATGTCTAGAGTCGCTGGGAGGGCCATCCCAGAGGTTGAGAGAGAGGTCTGCATGTTCGGCTGTTCCATGGGTGCATACATGATTCATGATACTATATGAACAGGGATATATTTTGCATGATGCTATTTACCCCAATGCACTTGACCTTACTGATGCATTTGACCTTACCGAGGCATTTGACCTGCACCCCCGCGCGAAGCGCGGGTACCCACCTAGTCTAAGAGTTAAACGCGGGGGGTGGGTGGTTGTGGGCCCGCTGACAAATAATGTTACAAATAATATTACATAAAAATTATGTCAGCGGTGCAGCGGCGAGCCCTAGGCCCCTGGCCAGACCATTGACGCTGTGCAGCAGCGTCCCAGGTCACGTGACCGGTTCGCGTTCGTCGCGACCATACGCGAGGGTGGTCCGTGCACAACCCTTCGCTCAGTATAAAGAGAGCGATGCTGCAGCACCGCACTCCCCACTGGTGTCTTTCTGTGTTCTGGTTGTACTGGTGGGCTTACTATTGCTTTGGCTTGGCTCTGGGTGTCTCTGCCTTTGGCTGTGAAGTGACACCAGCTTCTGCTTCAATGGCCTGTATATTTTTTCAATATTTTTTCGCAAATAGCTATCAATAAACCTAACTTGCTAACCTTAACAATAGCCAACTTACATATCCTGTACATTTTTCGCTATTTTTTCGCAAATAGACATCAATAAATCTAACTGGCTAACCTCAGCCACCTTAACTATCCTGTAAATATTTTTGACATTTTTTCGCAAATGGATATCAATAACTTATACTGACTTTGCTCAAGTTGATAACAACTTCTGTTTTAATGTAGTGTGTTTTTTTTTATCTTTTTTTGAAAAATAAATATAGATATCAATGAGTTATCCTGACTTTGCTAAAATTAATACCAGCTTCAGGTTAAATGTACTGTACATTTTTTGACATTTTTTCAAAAGGTAGATATCACTAAATTATCCAGGCTTTGCTAAAATTAATGACAACAGCTGCTGGCGTGGTTTCTTTTGCTATTTTATTTATGTCTATATATGTCACAAAATAGATACTGATACATGTCCCTGATATGTGTGAGGACATGTTATGTGTGAGGACACGCTACCTGTGGGGACACATTACGTGCGAGGACATGCTACCTGTGGGGACACGTTACCTGTGGGGACACACTACCTGTGGGGACACATTACGTGTGGGGACATGCTACCTGTGAGGACACACTACCTGTGGGGACACACTACGTGTGAGGACACGCTACGTTTGGGGACACGCTACCTGTGAGGACACGCTACCTGTGAGGACACGTTACGTGTGAGGACATGCTATCCAACTGCACTTTGGGTCTTCCCCCATTTCTGATTTTGGTATTGTTTCTGGTTCTGTGAGAGTGTCACCGGAGGATCAGCTGGCATATCGATGTAATCACATTGTCAACATTCAGGATCCCCAAGATCACTATTGGATCTATTTCACAATGCACAAGCTTTGAAACCTGTGGATTATGACAATAGGCGCAACTTATAATCTCTGATGATTCAGTCAAGACCATTACCACTTTCATGTCTAGAGTCGCTGGGAGGGCCATCCCAGAGGTTGAGAGAGAGCTCTGCATGTTTGGCTGTTCCATGGGTGCATACATGATTCATGATACTATATGAACAGGGATATATTTTGCATGATGCTATTTACCCCAATGCACTTGACCTTACCGAGGCGTTTGACCTGCACCCCCGTGCTTCGCGCGGGTACCCACCTAGCTACACTATATGAAAGCAGCTCGGTGGGAGGTTGTGGGCGCTGCTGACAAATAATATTGCGTAAAAATTAGGTCAGCGGCGAGCGCAGCCGCAAGCAATGAACGCTGCGCAGCAGCGTCTGCGGTCACGTGACCCATTCGCGCGTGGTCTGTGCGTGACACGCGTGCGCGGTATATAAAGGCAGTTCGGTAGGATGGAATGCCAGGAATATGCCCGACTGGCAATTCCTCACTCTGCTGGCTGCTCTCTCTTCTCTCTCTGCTGTGTCTGCTTTCTGCTGTCTGCTGTGTCTGCACTGTCTGCTGTCTGCTGTGCTCTCTGGTGTCTCCTCCTTGAGCTGGCTGGCTGTCAATGGCTTTGGTTGGCTGGCTATCTATTGGCTTGGCTGGCTTTCTATTGGTAAGTAATATCTCTTTTTTAATGCATTCCCATGTATTTTATTTTATTTGTGTTTGTAATTTTATTGGTTCCATTTTTTTTTCATCATATTGTATTGTCACATGTACTTTATATTTCTGTGAATTTTTTCGAAAAATAGATTTAAATAAAATCCCAAGACTGCCAAAAAAAAGTATTTTTATATATATATTTTTCAGGTTTTTTTTTCGAAAATTGACAGTTTCCTCTAAAATTAATGACAAAAGGTTCTACTTTTAAATGTGGTTTTTTTTGTTGTTTTATTTACTGTAAAGCTGCCAGGCACTCCTTCTCTGGCTATACTGGTGGCTGTTACTATGGCTTTGGCTGGGTATTAATAACAGCTTCTGCTTCAATGTACTGTACTTTTTTGACATTTTTTCACAGATAGATGTCAATAAATTATCCTGACTTTGTGAAAATTGACAACAGCTCCAGCTTAAATGTACAGTGCATTTTTTTGACATTTTTCGAATAATAGATATCTTGACTCTGCTAAAATTAATAATAACTTCAGCTTAAATGTACTGGACATTTGTTTTGACATTTTTCAAAAAATAGATAATCCTGACTTTGCTAAAATTAATGACAGCAGCTGCTTAAATATGGCTTCCTTTACTATTTTATTTATATCTGTATGTCACAAAATAGATATTGATACATGTCCCTGAGTTTGCTAAAAGTTAATGAAAAGACAGCCTCTGCTTGCTTCACTTTGAGGCCCTTGGGATATGCTACACATGCCATTGGGACATGCTACACACACTATGCATGGGTACATGCACGCTATGCATGGGGACACGCACGCTATGCATGGAGACACATATGTTATGCATGGAGACATGCATGTTGGGCGTGGAGACATGCATGTTAGGTGTGGAGACATGCATGTTGTGCATGGGGACACGCATGCTATGCTTGGGGACATGCATGTTATGCGTAGAGACACACATGTTATGCATGGGCACACACACTATGCATGGGGATGTGCACACTATATGGTGGGATACACTATGCTTGGGGACACACTATGCTTGGGGACAGAGACACTATGCTTGGGGGACACACTTTGCACACTATACTTGAGGGAGAGGCTACACACACTATGTGTAGGGACATGCTACACATGTGGACACGCTATGCATGGGGGACACACATGCTATAATTTAGGGACATGCTACACACAAAATACTTGAGGGATATGTTATGCATGTGGCACATGCCACACACACGGTACTTGGGGACATGCTGCATGTGGGGACACACTATGCACACTATACGTAGGGACACGTTACAAACAAGGGACACACTACACACACTATACTTGAGGGACACACTATGCACACTATACTTGGGGACACAGTACATGTGGGGACATGCCACCTGTGAGGACACACTACGTGTGAGGATGCGATATGTGTGAGGACAGAAGAAGTGTGATGACAACTACAGGTGAGTACATGCTACACATGAGGTAGGGGACACACAGACATGGGAGAAATGTGTAGAGTCATTACCTGTTATGTATCAGGTTTGGCTCTAAAATGACTGCGGCTTCAACTTATATGTTGCGCCCCCAACTATCATCCTAAGTATTTTGGAGATTGGAGATTGGAAGTTGGAAGAGGTCAAGTATTATAACTGAAGAGGTAAGGGTTCAAGAATTAAGTGAAGTTGGATATCAGAAATCGAGTTGGAAGACGGAGGTCAGAGAGACAGAGGCCTTGCAAGTACTTGCTCTGCTAAGAATAGGAAACAGTGCAAAGGGAGTCACATATTAAAGTTGATTATCTAAATGTAGAACAGAGGCATACGTGACTGGGTTTTATACAAAGAGCTGAGACAACATGTCAGAAGGTAGAGAGGTAAGCAATTCCAGTGCAAGCGAAAGTCACTAGGATACATGGAGTAAGTAACTAATGTGGAACAAGAGGAACTACCAGGGGGTGCAGGGTAGAACTAAGAACGATGGGCAAAAGAACAAGGGGTGTGTAGGTCTAATTGATAGCAAAACAAATGGAACTTCTGATGATCCGGACTTGCTGTGCTGACAGTTGAGTACGGAAAGCCGGTGAATAGAGGCATAGGGGGAAGCATGTGAATAGGAAAGAACAAGGGGATCAAAAGGTCAAAGTGCAGATGTTGTGGAATAGAGTTAGAGGAGGTGTGGAGGTACTGGAGTTGGTCAACCAGTATGGTCATAACATTACCTACCTTGGAATGTGTTTGAGTTATCCCAAGTTTGATTCACCCAATGTGTTTGACCTTGCTGATGCATTTGACCTTACTGATGCGCTTGACTTGCACCCCCGCGCGAAGCGCGGGTATCCACCTAGTTACACCATATGAAAGCAGCTCGGTGGGAGGTTGTGGGTGCCACTGACAAATAATATTATGTAAAATTTATGTCAGCGGCAAGCGGCGCAGCTGCAAGCCCCTGGCGGTTCACGCCGATCTGTGGGCTCCAGCGCTCAACCCTGCACTGGCAATGAATGCTGCGCAGCGGTCATGTGACCCATTCGTGCGTGGTCCGTGCATGACACGCGCGCACGGTATAAAGACTGGGCAACCGCTCAGTTCACCTCCCGTGTGTCTCTTGCTTTAGGCCTACCCTGCGCTACTGGGGCTTTCTGTGTCTGGCTGTGGGCTCCTGCTATGGATCTTTTGCTTGCTCTGGCTCTGGTGCTGGCTTCCTTCTTTTGGTGGTATGTTTTATCCTTTGCCTTTTTTATTTTTATTTTTATTTTTTTTCGCTTTTTTAAATTTATTTTTCCCCAATTTCTTTTTGCAAATAGATATCAATGAATAGCCTTTTTTTCTTTGGATTTTTATGTATTGTAACATATGTATTTTATATTGTTTTTTCCTAAATTCTTTTGCAAATAGATATAGATTAATTTGCCAGACACTGCTACACAAAGTTATTATTTTAATATATATGTATATTTTTTTGCAATTTTTTCGAAAATGGACAGTGCAGCTGTGCTCCTCACAGAGTGTTCACAGTCATGTGACCTCCTTGACCAATTTGTCAGGGATGTGAGTGGCACAGCTGGCCCAAACCGGTCTCACCGGTTCACGCCGGTCTGCTGGTTCCAGCGCTTGAAGCTGCGCTGCGCTGGCAGAACGCTGTGCAGCCGCTTCTGCGCACGCTCTCAACCCACCACTACCCTCCTCTCCTCTCTTCCCACCAGCTCTAGATAGACAATATAAATTGTGTGAGAGTGAAATAGATAGCCTATATAGTGTAGAGCACAAAAGATCTCTTCCCAGGGAGATCTCTGCTTTGAACTATTGGGGTTGACCTCTTCAGTGGGGCAGCATTTTCTCTGCTAAGGAGCCAGGTAGTCATCCCAGGCTGCCTTAGAGGGAGCCACAATTGCATTGCAGTTCTCTTAGTGTTGACTTGCACTACTGGTGGCTGAAGAAGACATCTCCCCAGGACCAGGACCAGGACATTTTACTGGAATTATTCCAGTTGGATAGCCGAAGAAGACTTGGATATTTTCATCAAACAATTTCCCCATCCCTTCCTTGGTACGTATATATATTTCTCTGTGGTCTGGTGTGAGCCATCTGACATTTATTTATTTTATTTTAAATAGAAAATCATAAATTCCCTTGACTTTGCCTAACAAACAAATTCCCTGTCCCGTCCTTGGTACGTATATATTTCTCTGAGGTCTGGTATGAGCCATCTGACATTTATTTATTTTATTTTAATTAGAAATTAATAAATTCCCCTGACTTTGCCCAAGAAAAATTAACAACAGCTGCATCTGCTTGCAAATGTAAGTTGAATTGTAGTAGCTTGATTGTTCCCCTAAGCTTATGCCTGCATTTCTCAGGGATCCATCTACTCCAGAGAGAAATCATCAGCAGGAGTGTGAAAGGGCGAGGGAGGAGCAGGAGGGTCATATGACGTCGCCCACTGATCGGAGAGCACGTGCACTTGCTGCTGCTGCTGTTAGAGCTCAGGACCAGCCACCCCCTCCACCACAGCCTTTTGCCATCCCCCACCCTCCTCCTAGAAGCAATGTCGCTGATCCTTTTCAACAACCTGTGGCCGGGCCATCACGTCCTCCTATGCTTGCGGGGCCACCACGTCCTCCTATGCCTGCAGGGCCATCACGTCCTCCTATGCTTGCAGGACCATCGCGTCCTCCTAATCTCAGTCCTGGAGAGCAGGTGGCAGCCCTTCGTGCACAGTTAGCAGTTATCCCACCATTACAGCCCCTGAGAAGAAATAGGCCAGACCCTGTACAGCCCGCTCCCGTAGTAGGTTCAGCGGCTATTGCTCAGTTGCGTGCTGAGGCAGCTGGAATTGAACATCCGGTGGTAGGCTCTACAGCGGTGGCAGATTTGCGTGCTCAGGCTGCTGGGATACAGCCTATCCCAGCACAGCCCTTGGGAAGACACAGGCAGGCACCTTTACAACCAGCTCCTAGACCTCCTGTAGTAGGTTCTGCAGGAGTGGCAGCATTGCATGCTCAGGTCAATGCAATAAGACCAATGCCTTCACTACTCCCTGCGCTTTTGTGGCCTCTTCAGCGACTCCCTGCACCTCCTCAGCCTCCTCAGCGACTCCCTGCTCCTCCTCAGCCGCCTCAGCCACTCCCTGCACCTCCACAGCCTCCTCCTCCTATTCCACTTGGTCGCACTAGAATAATTGAGGCAGATGTGCAGCGTCATGATCTGGGTCCCATGGTTATTCCCTGCCCTGAATGTGGAGCATTACACTGGATGGCAGAACACGTGCAGAAATCCTCAAATGTGTGGCCCAGGTTTCGTGATTGCTGTATGGAAGGAAAGGTGCAGCTGGAAGACCTGCCAGAGCCCCCTCAGCCATTGAAACAGCTCTTAGAGGGCCAGGACCCTGAGGCAAAAGGATTTCGCCAGAATATCAGGCAGTATAATGCTGCATTTGCATTCACTTCTGTGGGGGCCAACTTTGACCAAGATTTGCTTCAGGAGGGTCATGGTCCATATGTGCTCAAGCTACAGGGTGAACTGTATCATCTCCATGGCTCTCTCCTCCCTGACAATGAAAACGATGCAAAGTATGCCCAGCTTTACATATATGATCCTGCACTGGCTTTGGCACAGAGGAAAAATCATAATGAGCGTCTGTCTCCAACTATCCTGGGAGACTTGCAGGAAATGCTCCTGCTGTGCAATCCTCATGTCGCCACATATAAACAAGCAGCTGAGAGGCTCAGAGCTCAAGAACAGAATGGTAACATCCAGGCAAGGCTCACAAACAGGGCGCACAGGGATCCTAGGAGATATAATGTCCCAACTGCAGATGAGATTGCAGTCGTTCTTCCTGGAGATGGCATCGACCCTGAACCTAGGGATATTATTGTCCAGCTCAGAGGTGGACCTTTCAGAAGGGTATTGGATACCAATGCGAATTATGCCTCTCTACACTATGTCTTGCTCTTTCCCAAGGGAGAGTTGGATGGCAGCCAGGTATTCCTTATCGTGAGCCAGAGTGTGCTCAGCAGGCCAATCCAAACAGACGGAGACAGGTCACCCAAATACAGTACCATGCGTATCGTCTGTTCCAGAGAGCGAGAGGACCTACAACACTCCTGCGTGGTGGCAAATTGTTCCAGCAGTACATTGTAGACTCCTGGGCTGCTGCAGAGCAAAGCAGACTGAGGTGGATCAGAGATAATCAACACACTCTGCGTGCTGAGCAGTATAACCAGATGGTAGATTCATATAGAGGCTTGGACAATGACATTGGAGATGCAAACAGCTTGGGCATAAAAGTCATTCTGCCTGCGACATTTCAAGGAAGTACACGGGACATGAATCAAAACTGCCAGAACTCCCTAGCCATTACAACAAAGAAGGGTCCCCCTGATTTGTTTCTTACCATGACTGCCAATCCAAAGTGGGATGAGATATTGGCCGAGTTGCTCCCTGGACAAACTTCTCAGGACAGACCTGACCTGGTGTCGCGGGTGTTTCACCTCAAAAAGAAATACCTCATTGACTTGATAGTCAAGGACAAGATCTTTGGAGAAACTGTCGCTCGTGTTCACACTATTGAATTCCAGAAGAGGGGGCTCCCACACATGCACCTGCTTATCTGGTTCAATAGGGACTCCAAAGTCAAACATCCACATGAGGTGGATTCTATGGTTTCAGAAGAGTTCCCTGATCCAGAGACACATCCTGTGCTCCACCAGTTGGTCTGTGAGCTGATGACACATGGTCCCTGTGGACAGGGACATCGAGATGCACCCTGCATGGAAGAGGGCAAGTGCAAGAAAAACTTCCCAAAGCCATTCTGTGAGGAGACCATTGTGAATGTAGATGGATATCCAAAATATCGTCGTCGCAATGATGGAAGGCTGCACAATGTCAGAGGTGACATGCTGGACAACAGATGGGTTGTGCCATACTCTCCTCTGCTCTTGCTCAAACTCCGGTGTCACATCAACCTTGAATTCACCTTCAGTGTGAGGTGCGTCAAGTATATCCACAAGTATCTATACAAGGGCCACGATCGGACCACGATGGAGTTTGGTGTCAACCATGATGAGATAAAGAAGTACCTGGATGCTCGCTATGTCAGTGCTCATGAGGCCTGTTGGAGGTTGCTGGAGCGGGAAATCCACACCCAGGTGCCTGCAGTCATGGCACTGCCAGTCCATGAAAAAGACCAGCAATCAGTCATTTTCAATCCTGATGCTGATCCGCTCACCATCATGAACAGGGTCGAGGGGTCAAAGACAGTGCTCATGGCCTACTTTGAGGCCAATGCTGCCTACCCTCATGCGCGCGATGTGCTCTATGTGGATTTTCCTGAGCATTTTACCTGGCAAAAAGAGGAAAGGGTATGGACACCACGTCAAAGGGGATATAGCATTGGACACCTTCACTTTGCAAGCCCAAAATCAGGAGAGAGATTTTATTTGCGCACTCTCCTCACGGTGATCAAGGGGGCCAGATCCTTTGAGGAGCTTAGGACGGTGGATGGCATACAATGTGCTACTTACAAGGAGGCCTGTCTTGCCAGGGGACTTCTGGAGGATGATCAGGAGTGGAGGTTGTGTCTCCAGGAAGCCAGTGGCATGAAAACAGGCGCTCAGCTCAGACATTTCTTTGCCACCATCCTTGGTCATTGCATTCCCTCACAACCTGACAGACTATGGGACGCTTCAAGGAGCACATATGTGATGATCTCAGACATCAGCTCCAAGTCAGACACAATATCCAGGAGCCAGGGATGATCAGGTCTATGATTTTGGCCTCTTTCTCTTGGATAAACTCCTTCAGCATAATGGAATGTCCTTGAGCAGCTTTAAAGATATGCCTCGGGTGTAGGCGAGTGGGAGGTCCTGATTGGAACAGGTTCATAGCTGAGCAGAGGGACTATGACCCTGTTCAAGAGAGGCAGATGGCTGATGAGGAGGTTCCCAAGCTGAATGAGGGCAAAGGTCTGCGCATGACCAGATATTACGGTCGGCACTGGACATAGATGCTCAGGGGAAACCTAACGGACAAATGTTTTTCGTCACTGGCTCAGGGGGCGCTGGGAAATCATTCACATGGAACACCCTAATCCACTCCTGTAGAGCGGAGAGTCTCATTGTGCTTGCTGTGGCCTCATCTGCAATGGCTGCACTTATCCTCACTAATGGGACAACCTCTCACAGCATGCTTGGAATTCCAATTCCTGTCCATGAGGGCTCTCTCTCCTCCATCAAAAAGAACTCTGACCAGGCTGATATGCTGAGACTGGCCAGGCTCATCATTTGGGATGAGGCTGCAATGCAGCATCGCCATGCCATAGAGGCTCTATCTATCTGCATTTACAACCCCACTCGATTCGACTTCAAACCGAAGTCTGAATCCACATCTACATCATCATCGACTGCTCTTAATCTTTCACACATTAGGCCCGCAACTATGTGCTGGGTGAATACAGAGGATCCCTCACTTCGCCAGCGAGTGGAAAACTTTAAGTGAGGTGCGGAACCATCCATTGATCCAGACCTAGGCATGCTGTGCAGTGAGACTCGGCATCACCGTATGGGAATGGCGCTGACGAGGCCAGTAGCGGTGGCGTGGACCCAGCTGTTCGACTTGAACCCAGTCCCACAGCATTCAGCTGTCTACAGAGGGCACCTGGTGAGCCTAACCACTACTCCAAAACGAGTTCTACGCCCCAGATGTCCAGGTATTGTGTGAGAACTGACGAATAACCCGAACTTGTCGCTATGACATCTTGAATGGCCCACACCATGAATCCTAACAAGACAGCACGGTCTGAGAGCTAGTGTACGTTTGAGTATGAGGAGACAGAAAAGAAAGGACTGGGTAGTCAACTCCGTTGCGTGTGATATGGCATTGATATATCCATCAAGACGAAGAAACATCTGCCACGTTATACCGTTAGTGAGGACATGTCCCGGTTATACTCCAAATTTCATCGTGACCTTTGCTCAGAATCATATCACGTGCATTCTTAGTAATGTATGTGACATCACTTGATTCTATCAATGGCAAACTTAGGCGATTGACATGATCGGCATGATCTATCACGCATCACTCTGATCGCAGAAGCTGTCAGGAGCATTCCTGATAAGCGCTTGTGCTTATCGAGCCCGCCCTGGCCAGAAGCAGTCGTGATGGCGTGTATCTAAATATAGTCGCGAAGGCGACATCGCCACGTGCACCGCCATTCAGTAGCCTTTCCAATGGAATCGTTCCCCATATGGTCTGCCTTCGCTCGCTCTCAAATTTCATTGATTCTTCGATTACCTACTCCCCACCATCACTGTTTCGTCGACATCCAAATGTCTCGACGCGCAGCCCTATCCACGATTACCAGCGCTGTCCTCACCGTCGTCAGCAGCGATGGGCCTGGTGACAAGTAGTGTTTCAGTGAGTAGACTTCATGCTCTTGTCAGGTTATTATCACGAGTTCCTTTTAGCAGACACGAGTGCAATGCAGTCCCTTTCGAGTATAAGGAGGCGTATATAACTTGGGCAACGACACGCACGTTGATGATGGTATACAGAGCCTGGTTGGATTGTTGAGTGCATACCCTGCCAGTGAGCCGATGATTCCAAGTCGCGTCAGACCCCGCATTCTTAGTCACCTAATTGTACGTCATGCTATAAATGGCGATTTTCGTCTTCCACGATCGACATGATCGACGTGATCGATCACAGTCTGGCAGGAAGCTGTCGTCCTGACACAGCCACGGGCGTCTAAATATAGCAGCGAAGAAGATCGTCGCGGGCGCTAACTCCGGCTGTGATCGACTCGGCAATGCCATTCCATTCTCGTCCCCCACGTAAGGTCTGCCTAAACAACTCCATCTAGTCCTCGCTCACAATACCCGCCATCACTACCCATACCGGTGGCTGACAAGCCTGGTGCCGCTTTTCATGTGCGTACTCGCGGGGAGTCCCCAGGCCGGTCCTGCGATACGGGAAGCTTGCATAGGTGATCAAAGTCTAAGAGTAGGAACGGGAAATTCACGAGCAACATGTTTTCATGCGAGTTCACGCCATCTCCATGTCCGTCACGCCTTTCATAATGAGGCACATGGTTGGCAACGAACGACCATGGGACTTGAATTGAACAGATATTTCGAATGCATCAGACACGGTCAAAGGAACAAAATTGACACAAGTACAGTGCATGACATATGGGTGTTGTACAACCCACGAGATCAAATACTAGTAGAACCATTCTAAATTAACGACAGATAATTTCCTGTTTAATGTAGCTAAGACGTGGTCTGAAGGCTTCACTTTAGCCCTGCAGCTTGGGGACAAGAGTCCGCCTGGCGCCGAGGTCGCAAGAGCTCTTTCCGTCATTACCGCACTGGTAGAGGTGTCCATGGATGCAATTGGACAGCCCGTCACCGCAGAAAGCAGCGTTCGGAGCTCCGTGGCAGGGGCAGGCAGTGGCGGCACACACGCTCTTTCCAAGCATAATACACGGAATTAGTTATACTTTCCAGCCTGAATAGCAAAACAACATACAGGGCTATCGGACACGCTCTTTTCAAGCTAATAATACATAGTAATTAGTTATCCTTCCCGCTTGAATAGTAAAACAACATACAGGGCTATCGGACACGCCTCTTTCCAAGCTATTAATACACAGTAATCAGTTATCCTTTCCAGCCTGAATAGCAAAACAACATACAGGACTATCGACCGCCTTTGCAAAAGCAGCGGGGAGGATGGCAACGAGAGCAACGAAAGCAGTGTACTAGATAATGGACGGCGTGAGCTCAAGTCTATATATGAAATGTTAGACCGAGCGACCTTCATGGCTATCGGTTCGGTGTGTTTAAGAGATTATCGAAATGCGTCAAGGTTTCGACTCGGGGACTGAGTATCCAGGCAGGAAAGCATGCGCTTTTATAGGTTTCCTCGCTCGACTGCGCAGCAATTAAAACAGTTGAGAAATGGAGCTGACAGCCTGCGCATATGCAGAATGGCTAAACGGGAATGGTTCTGAGATATGATTATCAATTCGAGCAATATTTGATACATCACGGTTTACCATATGGCTTTCCCAGTCCATGCGAAGACAAAATAAAGGGTCTCAACTCTATTCGGGAAATGGAAACATTGTTTCACCCTCTTGAGGCAACTGAAGTGCCGGCAATGCCCTTTGCTTTTGGAAATAGTTGGCTAGGCATTATCCCCACGGATGGTGGGTAATTGTATGTGCACCGCTTTCAGGGATATATGTAAGCGACTGCGGACTCATAAGTACTCACGAACCTCTGAGGCATCTTTGAGTCGGACCAAGGAAGCAGTGGCATGGAAACGAACTTGAAGTCCGAGGCTGAGTGTGTTCCACTCATCTATGAGGCGCTCTGGTAAAGTTGAAATAATCGAACAAAGCATCAAGGACGAACCCATGATGAACTGCGTCACGTTGCATCCATGCAGCGCCGCTGGTGCTGCAACTCGGAAGACAATCATCGTCGCGCACTGATGTATGTGAAAAATGGCAATATATGATGCACTTGGATTGGGAGTGTTCCAAGCGGGAAATTCACTATGCGAGCTTTGCCGTTGAGAAGTGAGTGCTCTCAGCCTCCATACTTAGAGACTGCGGTAGAGACTGCGGTCGCCGATACGTAATAAGATTGTGATATATTCCACAGTCGTCAAACTTCACAAGATCCTAATTATTATTATTTCAATAATTAGAGCGCTTGGTAGAATATACGACACGGACACGTTCTTTGATCTCCAAATTAGCCAAATGGCTTCGTAGGATCTCAGGATTCGTTGTTTCCCCGCGTTCGTTCACAAAGTCTTACACGGTATACAACCTGAAGCATTTTCCCTGCCTTGTGCGACCAATGTCCCGCTCGCGGTTGCGCCTATGCCTTCGAGATGGGTGACACAAGAAAGCTCTCTACACGTATTCGAGGGTTGTACACCTTCTATTTTGATAGCCAGGATCCACCACATATACTATTCCACCAATCGTAAGTGATGTCTCCGCGATATTAACCGAAACGAGTACTTTCCGGCCTGGGGGACAATCAGGTGTACAATAGCTATCTAGAGCTCCAGGGGTGGGCAAGCCACACGACCTCCCCAGATGCCGCTAGACGTGTCTGTCACATGCACACCACGTGACGCGCTGGCCACGGCACAGTTAAAATCTCGCCTCGGATCTTTCCGAGGGTGCATCGCTTCTTGGAAGCAAACCACCATCATCTCCCCACGAAGATGATGCCCCCCAAAGATGGGATGGACCTTGATCCGTCAACGTCCGCGACACGCTCAACGGCCCCGAGACAAGGGCCGCAGACATCCTACGAGCCCCAGTCAACCAGGAAGACTAGATGATCATAGGATGGGAAGACACCTTGGCAATCGTCCACGCGGACGATTGCGGCACCTGCCTGGACTATGCCGCGCACTTATGGGCCACGACAGGCACCTGCAAAGTAAAACTGCGGGATGAAGACATCGGTGACGCCGTCGACGCGGCCTGGGGATGGCTCCCGAGGGGCATCGCGCATGACATGTGGGAGGAGCCCCTACGGGACATCCACAACCTCAAAAAGGAGGTCAAGGACTTGGAACGCGCGGTCGAAGACCGCGACGACACGCTCGAAGTCGAGCGCGCCAAAGTAAAAGAGCTCGAGGAATGCATACAATCGGGCCGACCGATTCTGGGGCGATATTGATAAGACCGTCGGCTTGAAGCTTGATCTTTCGATTTGCCTCCTCTATCTCTTCTTCGCAGTCAAGAAAATTAAGATGTCCCCAGGTTCCTCAGCCCGATTACTGTCCGGATTGTAGCTTCTACACAATCAGGTTCCGTTTCCTGCGTGTAGAACACATCTACGGGATGGTTGCGATCTGGCACCTCGAAAAGAGGCGCAGGCTTGTCAGCCCTCAAACCAAAATACTTCTGGAATTAAGCGCATCAAGCGTTGCGCTCATAACAATCAGTGTGAGGTTGGGTTGTTGCTTAGCGACCTTCTTTAAACGGCCCAAGAGGGTATCAGCTGCCAACGTACGCTCGTGAGCCTCATCAAGGATGATCGTGGAAGAGCGCTCAAAAGCGAGTCATGCATCGCTTCCCGCAGTAACATTCCATCCCGCATGCCAGAGTGTTGTGGCTCGCGTTTGCGTTGTTTGCATTTGCGCTCAGGTGCTGCGGCGGGTCACGGTGTGCTTGCGGGCACGAGGAATGCAGCGGCGAGAGCATGTGTGCGTGCGTGGGGGGGTACGTATGGGTAAAGGTAAGGTTACTGTGGCGGTGGCGGTGGCAGGCGCGGGTAAGGGGGGGCTTGCGGGTGCAGAGTTAGCGGTGAGGGGCGTGTGCGGCGCTGCAGGTGCGGCTGTGGTTGGCGGCGGCGGCGTGTGTGTGCGCGGTGCGGGGATGTGCGGTGCGCCAGCGTGCACATGCTCATGTGCGTCGCACACGTGGCCCCCGGGAGAGGCGCAGCGTCCCCAGCAACCTATCAACCGCACCCGCGTGGTCCAGCTCCAGCCCCGTGCGCCGCTTCGGGGGATCGTCCTCTCGTCCCCTCGTCCCCGGGCCCCGCCGCAGCACTCTCGCGCACACGCTTCCTGTCGACTGAAAGTCGCGCTCGGCGGCGCTGCTGAACTCCCGCGCAGGCACCGTCTTGAAGAACTCCCGCCGTCTGGGTAGATCGGTATCGTCGCGCGCCCGGCCCCGTCCCGCGCTCCCGCACGCCGAACCACGCCAACGTCCCGCGCCACGCGCGCCGGCTACCTATTCTTCTCGAGCTCGTCCCGGGCACACGTCTCGTGTGGGTAGCGTGCGTCCTCCGCGGCGAAGGTTCCCGCGCCGCGATGGGCATGCGTGTCGTGCGGGATGGAGGCGCCGCACGGGAGAGGGCGGTGAGGGACATGAGGGGCGGGAGGGTGGATTCTACGGAGCAGCGGTGGCGCTGGGTAAGAGACACGAGGAACAGGGCAGTAGGACGTACCATTGGCTGGGGTTGTGTGTCCAGGCTCTGTGTTGTGTCTGGGTCTGGGCCATGCTGGCGGATGGATGGATGGCGAGACGTGGTGAAGGCAGCAAACGCGTTCATGCAGGATGGATGGCCAGGTTTTATGCAAAGGGAAGTACCGTATACTCGGCTTGTTCCTCTTTCTGGCCTTATCTACACCATCTGGAAAATACACGCCGGAAACATTATTATAACTTCATGTCCGTGGCGGGTTCGAGAGGGCGGCGGGAGATATGAAACCTGGGAGGGGAGGCTGTTAGTGTTATGTAAGGGGAGGTGAACCGACATTTAGAGTGAACGAGTAAAATGCGTGTAATGTCGTGAAAGATGAGGGTGTGGATGGTGTGGGCAGAAAGGACGGGACGACATGTGCGTACATGTTTTTACTTTGAAACGACGACGTCAGGGTATCGGGTCGGGCGCCAGTGAGCATGTTTGTCTTTGTTTTGGTGGGTTCCTGACCATGCACGACGAAGCCTGTTACCTCTCTTCGCTCAGAGGTATCGGTATCTGGTCGATAAGTGTTTATCAAATTCGTTGTATATCTGGATAAGGTTGTTTATGTTTGACTCTGGATCTAACCAGGTTAGCTTGTTACCGGTGCTACAAATTTTTCCAACCTGAATTATCGAATGACTGTATAAACACGCCAGACGTCCAATACCGTTAATTCTCCCTAGCTCGCACTGTCACCATTCTAATAATATCTTACTAAACAAAACTACAACCACGTCGCAGATCACCTCAGTAACTTCCTGGGCTTTCCCGGGTCACCGGTAGCAAGATCTACTACATCGCTGTCACAGCCGATACGCCGAGTGCACAATATCGCGATTACCAGGTCGT
This sequence comes from Gautieria morchelliformis, assembly GCA_015179125.1. Taxonomy (NCBI): domain Eukaryota; kingdom Fungi; phylum Basidiomycota; class Agaricomycetes; order Gomphales; family Gomphaceae; genus Gautieria; species Gautieria morchelliformis. The sequence goes on along the minus strand of WHVA01000530.1, from coordinate 15,370 downwards.
TGTGCTCCATGTTGAAATACGATGGTCTCTTCATACGGCCTCTTCCCACGCCGTACAGGACATGTCACCAAAAGGATAAAAAAATGGTCTCGTGTCGCCATATCCCCCAACGTTCAAGTTGACAGGAGCTGATACCGCTCCAACACCGCTATAAAATTACAGCCATTTGCACACTCTGGGTATTGAGCTCGATATCTCATACCATCTCGCTTCCTCGTGCTCCCCTCCTAGGTAACCCACTGGAGATGCGTCATCTTAACGCAGATCAGTGAGCTTTGTTGCAGTGCTTTCATGTAAGACTTGCAGATACTCAAGATAGCATGATTCATTCTGTCTTTACTCGTTCATAGCCCCCGGTGATCCTTCACCCCACCACTAGCTCGACCACGATCCACCGCTCGCCCTCGCCCCACCTCTATCGTCCCCAGCACCCTCGCCTTCATCCACACTTCCAATCTCTTCCCTGAGAATTTCTTCATACCATCCGCGCTCGTCACCTGGCGCCAGGCGATACGTTGATGAGGCCGCGCGTGGCATGGCGGACTGTCGTGGGGAATGGCTGCGCGATCGGGAACACATGCGCTTCGCAATGTGGATTCGGGCGCTGGAGCGGAGAGAGTTCTGCCTCGAGCGCGCGCCGCTGTGCGAGGAGCACCGCATCTGGGTGTCTATTCGCGCGCTGACGTATGTATGTACCGTGAGCCCGAGAGGCGACGGACAGTTCCTGGGCACCGTGAGTGGACCAGGCCGCGGAGTGCATGGTATGCGGATGCGGCTGCGGACGGTGCATGGGTATGTGGGGGTGACGGCAGATAGTGCATGTACGCCGTAAGCTGAGAGCGGACTTACGGTGCATGTGCACCGTAAGCTCAGAGGGGACAGACGGTGCGTATGCGGAAGCCGTCGCGGACGGCAAGTGCACCGTCTGTGGAGGCGGCGGCTTACGGTGTACATGCACCATCTGCCGCCGCCTGCACAGACGGTGCTTGTGTGCCGTATGCGGATGCGGTCGCGGACGGTGCAAGGACACCGTGAGCGGAGAGGCGACTGACGGTTCCTGAGCACCGAGAGCCGAGAGGCGAGGGGACGGTTCAGGTGATCCGTAGGTGTAGGCGCGTGTGATTAGAATACGCATATATTTTACAACAGGTTGTTCATGTAATAGACAACGGGTTGTACATGTTTACAACAGCCGGCGCCCCGCATGATGTCTTGGTTTGGTAGCGCTCGCCCTTGCCAACATTCTGATGTGGCCACGCACGACGAAATCTCTATTCGCTCAGAATGACCAGTATCCGGGCGATAACGCAAGGAACCATTACAAAATGCGATGGAAATGTGCTGTATGTCTGGAGAATGTTGCTTTTGGTGACTGTGGATCCAACCAGGTTAGTTTGTTACCGGTGTTCTAAGGGAGCTGACAGCGGATGACAAAAGCATGCCAGAAGTCCAATACAGTGTAGTCTTGTTAGGTGGTCTTGTCTCCATACTAATATATTGTACTAAGTTATAACTGCAACCACGTCGCAGATCACCTCAGTAGCTTTCTGGCCACCGGGCACAGCTTGATAACACCATCACAGATGATACCCTGAGTGCACAATATCCGGGATACCATGTCATGGTGATCCATTTGAAATTCGATGGGCTCTTCATACAACCTCTTCTCATGTCGCACAGGACTTGGCGCCAAAATGAGAATCGACGCGTGGCCCCATACAGTAACCATCAACATTGACAGTAGCTGATACCTCTGCCGAGATCATCCAGCGTCACTGTAGAATTCAGCCACATGCATGGCGTTGAGCTGGCCAGGCTAGATCTCTTATATCATCTCATCTCACTTCCTCTTCAACAACACACTAGAGAAGCGACATCTTAACATACACCAGTGAGCTTATCGCAGTTGGTTTTCATGCGGTGTTGCGCTGACATGGCATTGAGTCGTCAATGAGTGCCAAGTCTGCTTACATGGCGACAAGTTTTAAACGGATCTTGGCGACCATGCCGCCCAGGCAAATCGTATGTGCCGACCAATTCCTGGCAAGAAGCCAGGGTTCAATTACTCCCTGAGCCAGGCTAACTATATCTGATGCTTCCCCGTAGTATAACTAACTTTTAATTCTTCCATATGATATTCGTCTATCCGACCCTTCCGCTTGCCAATTGTGCCATGTTTCGGCACTGATATAGGATGCTATGAATATCTGTTGACCTGGTAGCACCCGTGGCTAGAATCCTATGTAGAGACACCTTCCGCGGTCTGCTACTCCTACCCCACATCGCTACGCAAAACTTAGTCCCTCGTCTGCATCCCAGTTTCCTTTCTTATATCATGTCACAGGCGGACCCCTCGGCTGTCATCCAGGTGCTATCAGACACGTACGTGCTTAGCGCATTAGTGAGATGCAGAAGAACTTACCTGAACTAGCTTTGTGATCAACTCTGTCGACTTCGCAGCGCTTGGTATGCGTACATGTCCCGTCTAATTCCACAATTTACATAGCTTGTTACACAGCATTGCTCATATACGACACTCTTCTCACACTGCCATCTGAGATCAGGCACATTTGGTGCAAGAACGTCAAAATCGGCACCATCCTCTATATACTCACTCGTTACCTGACCTTGGTTTTGTTTCTTATTCTTATATATGACAATCTATCTAACATATCCCTTGAGGTGATCCCCGAGGTTTTCATGTGTAACAACCCTACTGATTTGAACGAGGATCTAGTACGACTTTCATTCCTTATGAAGAAGCAACATAGTGACTCACATGTTTGAAGGAAATGTAAGAATATCCTTCATCTGGCTAGTGCTTTCAATGTCCCTCCTGTGGTTGCAGTACAGGGTGAGCAATAATGCCATATACTTTTCAAGTAGAATGATTAACACAATTTCCTTGTCTAGGCCTTCTGCTAGCTCGCACCTATGCTATCTCCTTTCAGAATCAAAGAGTTTTGGGTGTTCTTGGGCTGCTTATTCTTGGTCCTATTATCACTGAAGTGGTATGTCCTTGTACAGACTTTGTATAAATGGCATAAATTCATTTAACTTGATATAGTACAGGTCTATTTTGGACAATTGCAATCCCACTAGTTCACAAGTTAATACATTAAATTTGTCAGTATGGACTAGGACTTTCTACCTAGATTTATACTAAAAGATTCTTCAGGTGTAAGATATAGAGGCCTGGACTTGTCCAATCTGTCACTGAATACCTTTGACAGTGGCTACCATTGGTAATGTTTCTGTAATCCTTTTTGACACTGGAGTTGTCATAGTAACCATTCTGGGCCCAATTCAAACCTTGATGCTTTGGCGGAAAGGTGAAATTCAGGAGAAGAAATCTCTCATTAGGCTAGTGATTTACCAAGGTGAGTATACAGCATATTGCTTCTATGTGTAGACATATGACTAATATACAGGCAAGGCTTTGTCAGATATGGGTATGAAATATTGTTCCTTGACATTTCATATATCTGATTTATATTCAGATTTGTGCTTACAATTAGTTTGGCTGGTACTACCACACAGAAGGTATGGTACTTATAACCTGTGCACTTCAGAGTTCACTTGGTGTCTCTTGATATAGGTGTTAAGGGTATGTAAGGTAGCGATCATGATGACAAAATGGCTAATATCAGCTCCTCGGTGATATAAAGTCAAGCATTGATGGCATCTTAGCCCCTTTACAGAACAGGTATATTCCCATCAAGTTAAGCAGAAAGATATGATTGTACATATAGCTTGTCGGTGATTATCATCTGCCGGTTCCATATAACTCTCCAAGAGAGACACAGTCAACTTCACAGCCCCTCATTACCTACTCTTTCATTCTCCACCTTCCAAGCTGCCAGACAAAGTGTTCACAATGCCATTGTTGCTGAATTTGGGAACCCAGACTTGAGCTGGGATTTTAGTGCTGAGACCTTGGAGGATGATATAGCTGTTCAGGAAAGTGAGCATGAAGAGGCTGGGCCTGCTGGGATAGAGTTGGGTGAGTTTCCTTGGGCGACTGGATGTGCTGGAGATGTAGAAATGGTGGGGCCTATTCTCTCCAGTGAGCAGTTTATGTGTCCTGTAGGCACTGGTTAATGGTTAGGTAGAGTCTGGAAGACCAGCACAGTTTGGTGACAGCATTCAAGCTAATGCATCATAACTGCAATTCCAATACAAACCTCCCAGCAGTCAAGATGCAAAGACTTATCCCATTCTCACCTTTCCAATTTACCAATATATTGCAGCACTCTGGAATTAGTTGCCATAGAATATTTGGCTGTCTACTCACTCTGACCACCCATACCATCGAAAACAGTATTACTATTACTATGTATGAAAGTAAGGTAGCGGCCATCCAAACTCAGCTACCCTTAAGCGCCCATTATGGCTGCCTTGGTAGGCTGCCTACTGCTTTGCGCACTTGGACAAATAAATAAATCAGTAACCATAGAATTGTTTCTAGCATACATACAAAGAACTTGGTGGTTTTACTTAACTAAGATACATGACCATTGTCACACAGAAGAGAAAAACTTTTTTATTCTTGAAACTGTCTTTAAACATCGTTTTAGACCCATAGAAACGGGTTGACAATTTCTGACCTGACAGATATTGGCCACCTGGATGTTCCCAGTGGAGTTTATAAAGTTGCATGTGGGGTCCTTGTGGGTGTTTTATGTAATATATTTACGTAATTTGCACGGCACCGGTACCTGGCAGTCTAACCCCCACTGAGTTTCAACCCAACCATGGGCCCTGGTGGTCTCTACCCAGTACTGTACCCAACCCAGGGTTATCCCAGTGTGAAAGCATGGGTCTAGACCCCTAGTTACACTTAAATACCTAAACCCCAAATCTGAACTACCGATTTTGGCCACTTATGTTGGGTGCATTTATGCTCCTGCACCAAAATCAAGCATAATGTATTCAATTTATTGTATGGTGTTTCAATCTCTTCTCACATTGTTCTTGTACCATGCATTCACTTTTCTGATTATTTTCGAAATTTTCCAGTCACTCTCTACCTCTCCATTTCATTTTGTTATCTCTTTTTTCACAGGTGGCTGCACCCAGCGGAGTTTGAAATGACTTTGACGCGCGAGCTCTTGAGCGCTAAAGGGCCGGGTGCACGTATATGCTTTCTGAGACAGGATAGTGCTCCTCTCTCAGTGACAATAAATTCACAGAGAGGCGAGTAGTATTCTTTGTATTTTCATAGCATGTTGACTGAAAATCATGTAGTGAATTTGATTCTAGCTTTCTAAGAATTCTACCGAACCTTCCCTGCCATAACCCCAAGTTGCTAACAGCTTATGTAATAGGCTTAACTAGGGTTAACAAGCGCTTAAGGGTAGTTGGGTTTGGATGGCCGCTACCTTAGCTTGGTGGGAGGTTGTGGGTGGGCTGACCAATGCTTGGTCATTAGTTTGTCAGCGGAGCGCACGAGCCCCTGGCCCTATCACCGGTTTATGCCGGTCTGCTGGCTCCAGCGCTCGAGGCTGTGCAGCCGTGAGCCCCTGTCCCTATCAGCGGTTCACGCCGGTGTGCCGGCTCAGGCCCTCAAAGCAGCACTGCGCTGGCAGAACGCTGCGCAGCAGCTTTGCACACCCCGCCACCACCCTCCTCTCCTCTCTGCCCACTAGATAGAATAAAATTGCGTGAGAGTGAAATAATAGATAGCCTATATAGTGTAGAGCACAAAAGATCTCTTCCCAGGGAGATCTCTGCATTGAACTATTGGGGTTGACCTCTTCAGTGGGGCAGCTTTTTCTCTGCTAAGGAGCCAGGTAGTCATCCCAGGCTGCCTTAGAGGGAGCCACAATTGCATTGCAGTTCTCTTAGTGTTGACTTGCACTACTGGTGGCTGAAGAAGACATCTCCCCAGGACCAGGACATTTTACTGGAATTATTCCAGTTGGATAGCTGAAGAAGACTTGGATATTTTCATCAAAAAAATTCCCCATCCCTTCCTTGATACATATATTTCTCTGTGGTCTGGTGTGAGCCATCTGACATTTTTATTTATTTTTTAAATAGAAATTAATAAATTCCCTTGACTTTGCCTAACAAACAAACTCCCCGTCCCTTCCTTGGTATGTATGTATTTCTCTGTGGTCTGGTGTGAGCCGTCTGACATTTATTTAGTTAGAAATTAATAAATTCCCCTGACTTTGCCCAAGAGAAATACCAACAACAGTATCTGCTTGCAAATGTAAGTTGAAGTGGTGTAGCTTGATTGTTCCTCTAAGCTTATGCCTGCATTTCTCAGGGATCCATCTACTCCAGAGAGAAATCGTCAGCAGGAGCATGAAAGGGCGAGGGAGGAGCAGGAGGGTCGTATGACATCGCCTACTGATTGGAGAGCGCGTGACCTTGCTGTGGCTGCTGCCAGAGCTCGGAACCAGCCACCCCTTCCACCGCCTCCGTTTGCCATCCCTCACCCTCATCCTAGAAGCAATGCGGCTGATCCTTTTCAACAACCTGCTGCAGGGCCATTACGTCCTCCTGATCCCAGTCCTGGACAGCAGGTGGCAGCCCTTTGTGCTCAGTTAGCAGCAATCCCAGCAGCACAGCCCTTGAGAAGATACAGGCAGGAGCCGATACAGCCACCTCCCAATCTTCCTGTGGTTGGTTCTGCAGGAATTGCACAATTGCGTGCTCAGGCTGCTGAGCAGTCTGCTATATTGCAGCAATTGGGAAGAGGTAGACAGGCAGCTAATCCTCCTGTAGTAGGTTCTGCATGAGTGGCAGCATTGCATGCTCAGGCCAATGCAATAAGCCCAATGCCTCTGCTACTCCCTGCGCTTTTGCGGCCTCTTCAGGAACTCCCTGCACCACCTCAGCCTCCTCAGCGACTCCCTGCACCTCCTCAGCCATTCCCTGCACCTCGACGGCATCCTCAGCAACCTCCTCCTATTCCACTTGGTTGTGCTAGAATAATTGAGGCTGATGTGCAGCCTCATGATCTGAGCCGCATGGATGTTCCCTGCCCTGACTGTAGAGCATTCCACTGGAGGGCAGAACGTCTGCAGAAATCCTCAAATGTGCGGCCCAGATTTTGTGATTGCTGTATGGAAGGAAAGGTGCAGCTGGAAGACCTGCCAGAGCCCCCTCAGCCATTGAAACAGCTCTTAGAAGGCCAGGACCCTGAGGCAAAAGGATTTCGCCAGAATATCAGGCAGTATAATGCTGCATTTGCATTCACTCCTGTGGGGGCCGACTTTGACCAAGATTTGCTTCAGGAGGGTTGTGGTCCATATGTGCTCAAGCTACAGGGTGAACTGTATCATCTCCATGGCTCTCTCCTCCCTGACAATGAAGACGATGCAAAGTATGCCCAGCTTTACATATGGATGCCTGGAGGAGAGGGAATGTGCTAGGGGCCCTATTCTTAGACATCAAGGGCACATTCCCAAGCATCACACTTGGAAGGCTCGTACACAATATGTGCTGCAGGGGCATACCGGAGGAATACACAGAATGGATTAGGTGAAAGGTACAGGGTCGTAGGACAACGGTGAGCTTCGATGACTATGGTACGCACATGTGGGAGATAGGGCGAGGCATGGACCAAGGATGCCCTCTCTCAGCCATCGCCTACCAGTACTATAACGCCGACCTAATTGAAATCGTGAACCGCAAGAACGGTGAAGACTGCATGGGATTCGTGGACGACACCACCCTAATCGCAGAGGGAAAGGTCTTCCGCGAGGCCTTCAGTAAGCTTGAGGACATGATGATGAGAAGAGGCGGCACCATGAGTTGGGCGGATACCCATGAGTTCCACTTCGCAGTGGAAACGTTCGCACTGATAGGCTTCACCAGGAAGCGAGAACCGGACCGTCATGCACCAGAAAAACAAGACCACTGACGCACCCTCTGATAAAACTTGGCCAACACATGATAAACCCCTGCGCCTTCCATAAGTTCCTAGGTGTCATAGTATACCAAGAGCTCTGCTTCAAGGAGCATGTCAATTATGCCCTAGCAAAGGGCGAGAGATTCGTAGGACAATAAAAGAGGCTAGCCAAACCGACCAAGGGGGCCACGGCCAGACACATGCAACAGTTCTACCTAACAGTTGCAGTACCAAGAGTGCTGTACACGGCAGATGTGTTCCTTGTGCCGAGCACAGAAAGCAACAAAGGGTCAAAAGGATACATCAACAAGCTCTCTAGGATCCAGAGACAGGCTGGATTGATGATAACAGGGGCTATGAGAACTACCGCTATGGATATCATAGACACGCACGCCAACATATTACCGTTCCGACTGCTTGTATCAAAGCTCATCCACCGCGCAGCCATACGCCTAGCATGTCTCCCGGATAAACACCCACTCGCACCTAAAGTCCAGAAGGCGGCGCGCCGCTATGTGAAGAAACACCGAAGCCCCCTGCATGAAATCATGCGAGCCTTCAGTGTGGAACCGCACAACATGGAGAAGATCCAGACAGTCACCTATGGCCCAAAATGGATACCCGCCTTCAACATACGAATACCCCCAAGCGAGAGCCAAGCGATCGCAGAAGTAGCAGCCGCTCAGACCAGCATACAGGTCTTCTCGGATGGGTCGTGTGTAGAAGAGGAGTAGGAGCGGCAGCAGTGCTCTACAGGAACAGGGTAGAGGCGAAGACTGTGAGGCTGTATCTCGGATGGAAAATGAACACACTGTATTCAAGGCCGAGGTAGTCGGGGTGGCCCTAGGAGCGAAGCTCCCAAACATGGAGAGGGCGAGTGGGTACGTCATAGGGGTGCGCAGTCATGATACAACATAGATGAAATAAACATACAATAGAAATGAGAGAAGAGGGAGAACATGAAACAACGGAGGGTGCAGGTGGCGAAGACACCTGTGTACGAAATCATGTCTTGGGGCCCGCATATACACTGCCCTGCATGGGTTCTTCACCTACTGGGTTGATCCCACACGACCCACGGGTAGGACGTCCCGCGCACGCACCCTGCTCATATGAACACCAAAAGGGGGTTTGGATCGAGAAGCTGATGGAGTTACTGATGAGCCATCATGCCGGATAGGGATGTTGATCGTGATTTGATGGTGTGCCTGCTGGCGAATGATGCGAGCAGTGAACGGTCGTTCAGCGAAATACGAGGAAGGGTGAACAGAGGTGACATAGAGGAGGAGAGGTCGAGGTGGGGGCGAAGCCGAGCGAACACTGGGGAGGAGTAGCGAAAGGGAAATACACAGGTCATGACAATCCAATTACCAGAACACCATTGGAAGAGGGTCGCGCAGAGGAGGTGGTAGACCCAGCGATGACTGCCGAGTCAGTCCCAAGATGTCGATCGTGCGTTTGACGGCGTGGCTATGGTAGTTGGTGCGAACAGCGAGAATTGGTTGCCGAACATGACAATGGTGATCGGAACGAACACGAAGGTGGGGTGAGAAAATAGGAAAACTGAGCTTCTGAGTATGGGAAGTAAACGCGTCATGACACCTGCCTTCCTCATTGTCCACTCGTCCTTCTACTTACTTGTGATGTCCTGTGCTTCCTCTTCCGTGGATTGCTTGGCCGGGGTTGTCGTCAGCTTTCTTAGCCTTGTCTGCTGTCCAATCCGCTTTTTTCGGGCGCCCTTTCCTGCCGCATGATGTCCATCCCCAGTCCATAATTTACCCGGTACGTCCCTGTCTTATCCAACGTCCACTGTTCCCTGTATTTACATCTGAGTTGTAGTTTTCTTTCCTTTAACCGTATTCGATGTCTACCATAACTTTATCGGCCAACGTTTGCCTTCGTGGTGGACGTCGTCAGACGACGTCTCCCACTTATTATTCGTTTTATGATACCGTATTGCAGCCTTTGTTGGGAACCGTTGCTAATGAAAAGCCTCGCGAAAAAAGGATTAAAATTTGCTTTAAAACCCTGTTTTCCCAGCTGATAGTAGCTAATACACGTAGAACTCTATTCAAATATTCCTTGAATTTCCTCTTATTTTTTCACCATTTAACTGGGCTTCCCTGGCTCAAAAACTCCTTATTCTGTCAGGCAGAGTTATGAACCCACACACGTCCACAACTCTGCCACAGCCGCTCAGTTTCAAACTCCGACCGGAGCTTCCCACGAACCGTAAACTCGGAGTTGCAGGCACTCAAGCACCTGCAACTCCGGTACCTTGGCTCACTCAAACTCAGCCACTGAGACTGGGTGTGTCCTCTACCGCTTACACAAGCCTGTACAATTCAAACCCAGCTGGCACATGACTTGCATCATAGCAACCATGGCTGTGCAAGGCTGCGTACAAAGTCACACAAAGATGTACAAAGCCAAAACTAGGGTGCAGGTTTGATAAAGCCTATTCGATGAATGGATCCTCCAAACACAACGCTACGACACCAAATAGGCCCTTGATGTCATAGCGGCTGTGTAGGGCTGTGCAGGGCAGTGCAAGGCTGTGCAAGGCTGTGTAAGGCTGTGCAAACCAGGGAAGGTGATTGGCTATCTATTTCCAATTTCTTTGCACAAACACGCCGCAATAGTTACGAGGGTGTGCAAATATTTACTTATGACATCACTCGCCTAATAGATAGAAGAACCCCATTTTATGTAATCCTGTGTATTTTACAATATAAAAGGAGGCCATTCTGACCTCCTTGAATCATCATTCTAGCAATCTAACATCTTCTATCCACGTGACCTCATGTGATTGCATCTTACTAAGCTGCTAATCCCAGCTAGGGTTATTCACTTACTTTAGTGTCTAATTCCTTGTTAAGTAGTTACTTTACTGCTTAGCCACTTGGACTAATCCTACGGGTGTAATTCTACAGAGTGAGTCTGTCAATTGATAGTCTTGCCATTTGCACTCCAATACCCAAGACGATCTGATCAGTCGATTTTCCTGATTAGAGACTTTCACAAGTCACTTCTAAAACTCGTTCATCCCTCGTTTTATTGCTGTGCACTGGTAGATTATCAGGGCAGTCCATTTATAAACTCGCCTGCTAAGTACATTCCTTTATATTTTGGAATATGCTTGGACCCCAATAGTGTCCTTTAACCTACATTCTTTTAGTTTATTGTTCAGTGCTGCTAAGAAACGCATTGCCTTCCATCCATATTAACTTGGACTAGTTTTTACGCGGATTGCAACCAAGGTACAAAATATTAAATTATTTCCGGAGTTGTGCTGCAGCATTGTTTAATATTCTTTGAGTCTCGTAACCAACATGTTCTGATAGATTGAAGTGTTAGCAATAACACAAAGTCTTGAAGGGTTCCAAACAGACTTTGACAGGCCCCAGGGTGCCCATGGATATTCGTTTGTATAGTCCCCCTGGTGACGGTTTCCTAGTGGACGACACCGTTGCCTGCGTGGTCAGACGGATATTCGCTCCTGCATCCGGAAATGTAATGATGGATGCTTTCTCCATCATACCATATCCAGGGGATGCTTCCTCAGAAGAGTATGATGATAACCTCCCCAATGATACGTCAGTAAGGTCTGGGCGATCGGTGCCGTATTGAACAACACCATGCATGGCGCCGATTCAAGTACACGCAGGTTCAATCTCGCCGTTGCCGATTACATTAGAGAGGGCTCTAAACCGTTCTTTATAGAGTGTGTGCCTTTCTGGTGTCGTTTTGAAATTACTTTATATTTTATTTCGTTTTTTTGGGCTATGTTACTGACCTATAGTATGGCAGATGTTTGTATGATGGGAACATGGTTGGCTGGAGTCCGCTCCTAGTCCCAATGTTAACATGGCCATTTATGTCTATGGAGCCCTGAAGGAGTTAATGGGCAGGGTAACTTGAGTATTCTCGTCGAAAATGTGGCGTTGAATGTGGGACAAGCCACCTTGGCGCTACGTGGTCCGAATCGTGGCGGCCTTCCCCCCCCCCCCCCAGTACGGACGGTCAATCACCCGACGTCCCAGAAAGTTTGCCGTAGCAGTGGCGAAGGAGGAAGGCCGTCGATCCTCCTCGCCTACTTTAGGACTTCGTTCGGATGGCACTCTTCTTCACCGGATGCGTCCTCCCAGGCTGACCCTTCCAATCTTACGACTAGGAGCGGTAAATGATGGGCGGTCCTTACACCTTAAGATGGGGGAACGTTGTCGTGGTGGTTGCCAGTTTGTATATGTGTACTGTACGTTTCCATTTTCTGTTTTCCGTCCATGGTTAGCCCCTCGCATTATCTGGGCATTTTCGAGTTTGTACTTCTATATGTACAGTAAGTATGTTTTGCTTGTCCTTTTCCTTTGTCTGTTCACGACAGCTGTCGATATTATGAATTTCCCATGCTTTGCTCCTTTATACTTTTAGGAATAATAGATTAGATATATCAGAAGTGATATATTTGATGACTCAGGGAGTTGGGACTCTTCGTGCACCCCTGTGCACCGTATATGCGCGAGCTGACTAAGCTCTGTGGAGCGAGTGCGTCACTGATTGATGTAGGTCACGTGACCGAGTCGAGGAAGAAACAGGTGAGAACAGAGGAACAAGGGGTCCGAAGCTTTCGCTTTTGGAACAGTATAGTGTAGCCAGTTATAATAGACTCTCAACAAAGAATTAGAGAAATCTATCAAGAAATAAGCTCTGTAGCTATCAAACAAGTCTACAGTTACTTCAGGAGGTGAAACAGCAATTCTGGATTGTTCTGGGTAATATTCTGGATGTTTTGTTCGTACATTTATGGTAGCTACTTATACTAAAATAGTAGTGACTACCAGTGTTCAAGATAGTGAGTGAATGGGTCAGGATAATGTGGAAATGCTCCACAGGCTGCATACAGCTGTGGAGCAGGAACAATGATGGGGATACTTGTCCTACTGACAAGTATCTAAGATGGGACCTTGGAGCAATGTACAAAGCCCCTTTCAGCATGTAATACAGCTCGTAATCAGTGGAGCTGGTCAGGGGAATAGAATAGAAAAGAAATCATGTGTGTCCTGTGCTGTGTGCCTACAGCAGCCTTGGCAAGGCATTTGCCATCTCTGTACCTCTCTCCTGAGGTAGCTATTCAGTACATCCATAGATAGGACAGTGTACTGTAATCTCCATCGTGTCCGATGTCCCTGTATGGGTCTATTAGTCCCATAGCAATATTTCTTCTGACCAGGGCCCAGGTGCCTGCTTTCCAGGGCAGGCACTGCTACTGGTGCATGGATTATTTCTCCCAGATGTTAGCTCAGTTAGACGATTGTATAGACCTTAGAATAATGCTTGATATAGCTATCCATTTATTCTAACATATACAGTTGAGGATATATTGAAAGGATTTATGATTTACTTATGTACGTTGTATGACGTCATTGCACACTGAGACATGTTAGGGGGACGAAGGCGTCTTTCTTGTATATATATATCTGGTGGGATAAGGTAATACGCGGATGCTCCTACTTCCACCCCCTCCGAGTCTTGTTGCGTGTTTCCCTTTCCTCCTCTCATAAGTTTCGATGAACTCACCCATTTTCGTGACATCCTCCAAATCTCTTTTCCTACCCATCCCATGTGAGTCAAAATCGCATTCCCTTCGCCGGTTCGTGACTGACCGTGCCATTGCGATTGCGTTGCTTATGATCAATGCCATAATAATTGAAATTTCATATTTTAAATGACTTAAAGTTGACAAACATGTCCAACGTCAAACCTTCTTGCGATGTTAACCCATCATGGATGATATTCGACAATCATCATCCTCTTCTGTCGCTTGACTCAACCCATAAGAAAGACTTACTAGCGTGCATGTGTACAGTTAGGCCTTGTCGTTCCTATGTTCAATATTCTATCCGGGAGCTACGACTCATTATCGTGGACTTTTATTACGATCACTGTCAATATTTTGCAAATTGTTCAATGAGGGAAATAATCTCTCATCTTAGGTCACTGGATGTGAAATGTAAGGACGACATGCCTTGTTCTTCTTTGTTAGGTATGATTTTTGAATGGATTTATGGCCCCTGTATATTTCCCCTGTTACGACAGCCTCCTACGGAGTTTCCCCATGGGGGCGACGATGATCTGGTTAAGTTGCCATATAATGACTTATTTTCGGACACCTTTTCCTTTTCTTGTCAAGTGTTAAATAACTCTCGCATGAAAACCTGTCTTTGCGGATTGCACGTGTCGAGAAGGCCTAACATCGGCAATCATTTTCCATCCTTGGCAGATAATGTAATAAATGCCTTTCGAGATCGTTGTCGTGGCCTTCAGAAGTACGATCGCCCTTCACTCGTACAAATCTTATTGTGTTATGAACCTTTTCAGACACGATTTGCATTAAAACGAAGACTGTTAATTACTTCTATTTTGTGTCATGAATATGGGAGTGATGTCTGTCGCGTTATGACTCATGACAGTAACATTTCGTATCAAGCAAGCGATCGAAAACTCTTGCGTGCACGTAATTGTGACGACATAGACGAAGAAGTTTTCAATCAAAAGTTGGTTGTTATCGCTTCTTGGCCACAGACGGTTTCGACTTCTGTCATTCGAGAATGTTTAAGGTCATATAGAACACAAACTTGTTATGTCTTGCCCTCCCCTTGTGCATGCTGCGCTCGTGCACGTGACGGCCAACGGATTTATTCGATTACAGTGCATCCTTATGGGCGATTGCCTCATAACTTGTCCATCCTTCACTGTTCAGATCCTTTTCTATTTGATTATTTTTCTCGCACGAGTTATGTCGATGTGTCATATTCTTCCCCTGTATTGAATGGCTTATTACTATGTCACGACGGTGTTACGTTTCGAGACAATGACCAATGTACAGTGGTTAATTTATGTGCAGATTGTTACAATGTGTTGGGACGTGCAAATATGCCACGTTTTGCATTGGCTGACAATTTTTATCGTGGTCACTTACCTGATGATCTTCAAGACCTGACGTGGATTGAAGAGATGTGTTGTGCTATTTATTGAACGACTGCCCATGTTACACATTTGTATGAATCCTCTGATGCTGAGGATCCGTTTGTCTATCATGGCAATACATGTGCACATGAGATGAATGTAATTTCAACAGCTGATTCATTGCCACGTACAGTAGGTGATATAAACTTTTATCTGTTGTTTTTGTTGGCCAGCCCAAGTTTGATCCTCAAAAATTGGGCATGTTTTTTCATGTACGCAGAAGTTCCAGAACGAGTCACCCCTATTGGCTTTTGACCCCAGGCAGAATATTCCTTGATTTAAATGACCTGTGTCTTCCATTATCATAGATTTTTTATTTTCATTGTGTTAAACATACATCAACGGCGCTTGTGTCACTTACATACATATTTACTGTTCGTCGTGAAAAGTTTGGAGAGATAGCAAAAACATTTACAAACCTAACATCTGATCAACTTGAAAGATTGGCTATCCATTTAGAGCGTGAAAAATCTTTGCAAA